>CAUYQG010031754.1:0-16131 GCA_963574415.1 Tarsius wallacei | reverse complement strand
CACGCCCGGCTAATTTTTTTGATTTATTGTAGAGATGAGGTTTCACCTGCCCAGGTGGGTCTCGAACCGCGGGCTCAGGCAATCCACTCACCTCAGCCTCCCAAGGCGCGGGATTACAGGCTGAGCCACCGAGCCCGGCTTATTTTTTTCAATTTTTATTTTAGACTCAGAGGGTATACATGCATGTTTCCTATATGTACCAATTGAGTAGTGGTGTGGATTGGGTCTCAGGTGCCTGATTTCCCAGATAGTGAGCATTTTCTTAGAAAAGTCAGTAGTTCAAGGTATCGAATGCATTTCGATCATCATATCTGGGGGGCAGACTAGGGCCAAAAATAGAAGATGGAGCCTGAGCCTAATACTAAAAAGAGCCTGGACAGAAAGGTATAAACTCTAAGAAGAGTCCTGGAAAATATTCAAGAAGAATGCAGGCTGCCTTATAACTACAGGGAGTATCTCAAACACTCTCTTTACCACTTCATAGAAGAAAACTAGAAAATTAAATCAAATAAACATTATATTTGGGGAAATGATTACCTATTGGGGGAAGGCAAGGGAAAGAGGCATAAATAAGCACACATTTAGATGCAAAGACATTGATAATGTTCTAGCTCTCATAAGGGCTGGTGGGTTCATAGTTGTTCATTTCATTATTATGCCTCATCACTTACATATATGTTCTATATGCTCTATATGTATCAAACATTTACTAATAAAACATTAAAAGTTACATATTAATTCAAAACCTAGGAAATACTGTAACTCTTTTATTTATATAATGTCAACCAAAATAATATCATGTTTACTATGTGGAGAGTTGTAGCTGAAAATTTTACTTTCATTTGTTCAAGAATTTTTTTCTTGCAGGAGTTGGGTAAGAGGAAAAAAAAGTGAAAAAAGGAAAAGCAGTACCTTTAAGGACAGGCTGCATTTTCAAATCTATGGGTAGGGAATTATGAGATTGAAGAAGTTCATTCAAAAAATGAAAATCGGGTAGATACCAAGTAGTGGATTGCTTGATTGAATGGTAGATTTAATTTACCCAAAAGAAGAGAAGTCATTACACAAAAGAGACATCTGCACCAGCATATTTATAGCAGCACAGTTCACAACTGCATAGATGTGAAATCAATCTAAATGTCCATCAACTTATCAGTGGATAATGATTATTACACATATATGTGTATATATATGTATATATATATATATCTTGTATATATGAATACCATTCAGTCATAAGAAAAATAATGTCTTTTTCTTGGATGGAATTGGAAACTACTATCCTAAGTGAAGTAAACAGGATCAGAAAACCAAACACTACATGTTCTCAGGTGGGAGCTAAGCTAAGAGTCTGCAAAGGCATAGAGAATGGCATAAAGGGCACTGGAGATCAGAAGGGGGAGGAAGGAATGGAAAGGGAGGTAGGCATGAAAAAATTGCCTATCGGGTACAATGTGCACTAATGGGGGTAATGGGTACAATTAAAACCCAGACTTCTTCATCACTATACAATGCATCAGTGTAATCAGAAACCATCTGTACCACAAAACTATTACAATATAATTACAAAATTAGAAATAATCAATTATGACCCTTTATGCAGTTGTTTGAAAAATCACACTCTTGTTATTAATTCAGCATCTCTCACAATCCCATTCGAACAAAACCCTGTTGTTATACCGGATTCTACATTTCACAGGTAATCCAAACAAGTATTAATTCTTGTCTAAAAGAAATACATGGAGAAATCAGAATTTGAAAGTCTCATATCTGACTTTAAATGAATTAAATTTTCAACAATACTCACATAGTTTCTGCAGCTTTCATATCTCACAGTGGGTGTTAAATCAGATGTGGAAAACACTCATAGTCAAACCCCCATCTCACGACACAATCACAAGCACACTTACAGATCACACAGGTGAAATAAGAAGAGAATGGCCACTTTCTATCTGACCAGCAACATAGGTTCTATCACATGCCTTTTGACAATCACAAGCTGTTAAAGAGAACTGCACAAGTGAAGAACAAACTTAAGAGTAACAGCTCTAGTTTAACAGACACATATGGTTACCTACTATAATACCTACTGTTAAAAGCAGCAACTGGAGAATCATTCTCCTCCCTATCCTTCCAAACAGAGCCATACTTGATAGAACTCAGGAGGCTTGTGGCCAGCTGCCAGCTGTGCCCACCAAGGCAACTTCATTCTTTGCATCATCCAGCCACATAAATGAGAGAGAATCCTTTTCATTGTAGCTCATTTCCTACAGGGTAGGCAATACCAAGGGGCTCTGTAATCCGCTGCCTTGGCAGAGTTTCTTCTCAATAGCGACCACTCCCAGTTACCGAGAGAACAGCTTGCTGCTAGCACATTAACAAAGCCTCTTCTTGCCATCTCTTTTCTTGGATAAGAATTGCTAAAACAGAGTAAAAGAAAAATGTATGCTCCTAATTGACACAAGTAACAAGTATAGCATGAAACATTATCCTGACTTTTTTCCTTCTCAATGACCTATAGCTGCGGTACTTAACTGTGGGTGATATTTGTCTATTTTAATGGCAGAGTTAGGCAACGTCTGGAGATATTTTTATTTGTCAGTACTGGAAAAGAAGGACGTGCATTACTTGCACGTAGTGGGTAGAGGCTAGAATGCCACTACATATCTTATATTGCACATGATAGCACCCCCAAGAAGTAATGAATCAGTCCAAACTGTCAATAGTTCTACTGAGAAAACCTGTATCTAAAAGTTAGTTCCTAGGGGTCCTTTACCCACATAGCATATATTGGAAACTATTAGCCACAAGAAAAACGTTGTCATGTACATGAAGTTAGTGCTTGATGAATTCGCAATTTGCATTTTTATATAATTGTTCTCTACAAAGACAATTTTGTTGAATGACCAAAGCAAAATGGTAATATCCTTTAAAAAGCTACACAATTACTTTTGTTCACTGAGGGATTTGGTCTCAGACAAGTCACTTATTTCAATCCCACTTCAAAGATTTACTTTTGGACAAAATAAAAAATACCAATGACGATAAAAACAATTCTTAAGTGTAAAGAAGCCAGTAAATTGTCAGACTCCTGTGTGCTTATGTGTGTGTTTAAAAACTGGACTATTAAGCCGGGCTCAGTGGCTCAGCCTGTAATCCCGCACCTTGGGAGGCTGAGGTGAGTGGATTGCCTGAGCCTGCGGGTTCAAGACCCGCCTGGGCAACTTGGCGAGACCTCATCTCTACAATAAATCAAAAAAGTAGCCGGGCGTGGTAGCGCGCGCCTGTAGTTCCAGCTACTTGGAAGGCAGAGGTGGAAGGATCGCAGGAGCCCAGCAGGTCGAGGCCGCGGTGGCCGGGAGTGGCCCCTGCACTGCAGTCTGGGTGACAGAGTGAAACTCCAACTCAAAATAAATAAATAAATAAATAAAATAAAAACTGGATTATTATTATTATTTTTGATACCTTGACTATATGAAAATCCAAAAGCAAATAAGATAATACTTTTCCTCACTGGAAACTACTCAATACTATTTAAAATTGTGTAGAACCAGAATGACTTGGGATAATTTACAAACAATGGCTTCTAAATCGATAGCTCTCTTTCCTTAGCTCCAGACCTGCCTCTCCTACAGCATGTATGCCTTGGATATCTCACAGGTCAACTTCAACAAGTCTCCAAATTATTCTCCTTTAGCCTTTGTTTTATCCTAAAAATCTGTCATATCTGATTTTCCTTTCTCTCTTAGTTACCAATTCAACATCAAAACAGCCCTTTTAATTTTTAAATTTTTTATTTTAAAATTGTGGGATACAATTCATGGTTAGGTATACAAATATTCATTGTGCAGGTACCCTTGTAGATGAGTTGTGCCCCTCCTTCCCCAGGTAGATTTCCATTACTGTCAATCCCACCTCTCCACCTCCTCTCCCCCCTGCAGTTCCCCGCTACTGTCTATCCTTTTCTTATAGTATTATAGTAGTTGTTCAAGGTCCACTTATGAGTGAGAACACGTGATACTCAGTTCTTTGTTTCTGTGAAAGATCACTCAGCATTATAGACTCTAAGTCCATCCAGGTTGCTGCAAAGTTCATGATTTTGTTCTTCTTTATGACTGCGTAATATTCCATTGTGTATATGCAGCACATTTTTTTAATCCAGTCCTCTTGATGGGCAGCACGGTTGGTTCATGGTCTTGCTATTGTGAACAATGCTGCAATAAACATACACGTGCGGGTATCTTTTTTATAAAGTGATTTGAGTTCTTCTGGGTATATTCCCAGTAGGGGGATTGCAGGGTCATATGGAAGGTCGATTTTTAGAACTTTTAGGAATCGCTAAACTGTTTTCCTCAGAGGTTACACTAGTTTACACTTCCACCAAGAGTGTAGAAGTGTTACCTTTTCGCCACATCCTCTCCAGCATCTGTTATTTTTTGGGTTATTGATGCTGGCCATTCTGACTGGAGTTAGGTGGTATCTCAGTGTAGTTTTTTTTTTTTTTTTGAGTTGGAGTCTCCCTCTGTCACCCAGACTGGAGTGCAGTGGCCGCTCCTGGCCACCGCAGCCTCGACCTGCTGGGCTCTGGCGATCCTTCCGCCTCAGCCTTCCAAGTAGCTCGAACTACAGGCACGCGCTACCACGCCTGGCTAATTTTTTGATTTTTATTGTAGAGATGAGGTCTTGCCAAGTTGCCCAGGCAGGTCTCAAACCCGCGGGCTCAGGCAATCCACTCACCTCGGCCTCCCAAAGCACGGGATTACAGGCTGAGCCACCGAGCCTGGCTTAAAAATTTTTTTAAAATAAATAAATAAATAAGAACTGGTGATACTCTGGAGTGGAGCCGGAGAAGGCCACTGAAGAGGACTCTGAGTGAGGCACGTGGTGGTGCTGACACCACTCAGCCTTAGGGCTACCTCTTCATACCCTTCTTCATATGCTAGCCCCCCTGTTCTTCCTCTAGGGTAAGAAACACACATCTTGGTAACAAAGGACAAGCACTTTATAGCAAATTAAAGACAGTACATCAATCTGCATTGGCAATTTTTAATGTTTCGCTTGTGCAGAACTGAAATTTGTATTTAAAGGCACAGAAGGAAGGAAAGGCAGTTATCAGAGCATGAAATCACAGACAAAGGATGCTGGATAGAAATCACAGGACTGCTCCTCTTCAGCTTAGGAAAATAAATAATGCAGTGCAAAACTAGATTTTTATTTTATTACACTTTCGTGTGAAGATACCACCCAGTGTCAGCGGAGCAAAAGAGTTTATGGCCAGATACCAGAGGTGCACAGTAGATACCACTTTGGGATAAACGCCCAGAAGGTAAACATTATCAGTGAGTGGGAACTCCAGGCACAAAATAAGTTCTCATTTAGAAAGTGAACAGAGATATGAAGCAGTCAAACAGACGGCGTTTAAAACTGGAAACCTTGCATGACATCTATTTTGGAAGTAAACATTATTTGCATATCAAGAACTATAATTTTCAAAAGTGGAATTAGGCCTGATTGAATGTTCTTATGACTTCCTGATAAAAATTACAAAAATAAAAACTAAAACTTTTCTGTCCTTGAAAGAGATAAAAAACTATATTTTTTCTGATAATATCATAAGAGAAACACCAGTATTTCACCCTATGTCTCTTAGGATGTCATCCTTCTTCTTTCATGTTCTGCCTCTTTTAACATAGTAAAGCCTGTTCAATATGGCCAACTCTGCTAAGTGAAAAGATGCATTATTTACTTAATGAATGAGAAAAAGCTACAATTTGATCCTAATGGGACCATTCCACCAGGTGGAAAGATAAAGACTGAGCTTTTCTTAAAAATAAAAACAAAATTTAATGATTTAAAACATCCTATATATAATTTCTCATTTCAAAGCACTATTAGAAATTCTTCTCCAGTGCGTGGCAAGAGAGGAAACAGAGAAATTCAAAATTTGGTAGCATAGTTCTAACTACTTTCATTTAAGTAACATTAGCCTTACCAACTATTATCTTTCTTTCTTATTTAAAACACTGATTGGCCAGGTTAAATCATAACTGGATGAAAGTAAAAGCAAATTTCAACTTAGGTATGATTCGGGACCACCGTTTCTGCCTCACAGAAAGGAATGAGAGGTGGAATTCTCCCTTTTAAACGTATGCCCCCAAACACCTTATATGTAGATTCCATGTAAGTCTATAAATAAAACAAGTTCTGTATTTTCTCAAATAATGTTACAAGTTGATGGTAAATTAGATGTAAAAGAGACATTAGGTGTCATAAGAGAAAACTATGCCTTTAAAAACAATAAGCCTCAAAATTCAATCCAGTGTTTTCTTTAAGAAGTGGATTATTAAAATCATTTTTGAAATGAGATATTAAATGTATTTAAATCTGTTCTTTTCTGTACTTAATAATTTTTCTTTAAAAAAAAAATTTTAAGAACATCAAATGCTGGAACATGCTGCCAGGACAGAAATAATCAGAAATGTCTTCAGTCACAAACCTCGAGCATCTCAGTCTTGTTTTGTACTTTTCAAAGCTTGAAGTCTCTCTAAAAGTGGAGGATGAGAATAATGCCACATTGAAAACAACCAGTCAGAGACAGGGAATCCCAAGTTATCTTTGTTAAGTTTGATTAGGGCAGAATATAAGTCTTTAGCCTTCCCGAGTTCCTTGGCAAATGCATCAGCTTGAAACTCAAATCTGCGACTTAGGACTGTCAGGCAAAAAGAAAGAACCTGGAAAAGTAAGTGAAAGGGTTTTAGCCACTGTCCACTTGTTTGTTGTCGCTGAAGGTTATAAGAACAGAAAATGTAGAGGGTATTTGGCTTAGGATAGGAGAAATGGCAGGCCTCAAGAAAGATCACTAGTATTTAGGGGATGGAGGGTGAGGGAATTATAAATTGAGTCTTGTTTTCCCTATGTCAACAGGCCAGAAACAGGAAGGTTGAACATCTCTAATCTGAAAATCCGAAATCCTAAATGCTCCAGAATTCTAAACATTTGGAGTATTGACACGATGCTTGAAGGTAATTCCCAAAGAAAATGCTTACTGGAGCATTTTAGACTTCAGATTTTCACATTAGAGATACTCAACTGGTAAATATAATGCAAACATTCCAAAACCCCAAAATATCTGAAATCTGAAACACTTCTGGTCTCAAGTATTTTGGATAAGGAATACCCAAACCTGTATATCCAAATGAATGTTAGCTGGGCACGGTGGCTCATGCCTGTAATCCCAGCACTTTGGGAGGTGGAGGCAAGAGGATTGCCTGAGCCCACGGGTTCGAGACCAGCCTGGGCAACTTGGAGAGACCTCGCCTCTACAGTAAGTAAAAAAATTAGCCAAGTGTGGCAGTGCGTGCCTGTAGTTCCAGTTACTTGGAAGGCTGAGGAGGAAGGATCACCTGAGCCCAGCAGATCGAGGCTGTGGTGGCTATAAGCATGCCACTGCACTCCAGCTTGGGCAACAGAATGAGACTCTGACTCAAAAAACAAAAAACAAAACAAAACAAAACAAAAGAATGTTAGCCTCATTAAAAAGTACCAGTTTTAGAAAGTGCCATGCGCTGAAAACTGAGATATTTCCCAACAAGCTCTTACTCCAACTTTATAGATGAGGAATGTGAAGCTCAGACAGGCAGATAACTGGCTGGAGGTCACACAGCTAAAAGATCGTAGTGCTGAAATTCTTGGTGACTTTTTTGTTTGGAGTTAGAGTTTCACTCTGTTACCCAGGCTGGAGTGCAGTGGCACGCCCATGGCCACCCCAGCCTCGACCTGCTGGGCTCAGGCAGTCCTTCTGCCTTAGCCTTCAAAGTAGCTGGAACCACAGACGTGCACCACCACGCCTGGCTAATTTTTCTTGATTTATTGTTGCCCAGGTTGGTCTCAGGCAATCCTTTCACCTATGCCTCCCAAAGTGCTGGGATTACAGACATGAGCCACGGCGCCGGCCCTGATGACTCTAAAACCAACGCATACCACCTTTCTCAGCATCAGAGTTAAGTTATGGTAATTTATACTCAGACTCTCTCTCTGTGTGTGTGTGTGTGTGTGTGTGTGTGTGTGTGTGTGTGTGTGGATATTCTTGATCATTATCTATCTTTAAAGACTAATAACAGTCGGGCTCCGTGGCTCAGCCTGTAATCCCGTGCCTTGGGAGGCTGAGGTGAGTGGATTGCCTGAGCTCGTGGGTTCGAGACCCGCCTGGGCAACTTGGCGAGACCTCATCTCTACAATAAATCAAAAAATTAGCCGGGTGTGGTAGCACGCGCCTGTAGTTCCAGCTACTTGGAAGGCTGAGGCGGAAGGATCACCAGAGCCTAGCAGGTCAAGGCTGCGGTGGCTGGGAGCGGCCACTGCACTCCAGTCTGGGCGACAGAGTGAGACTCCAACTCAAAAATAAAAAAAAAAAGACTAATAACAGTCTTTATTGACATTATTCTAAAAAATATGTGGCAGCCTCTAATAACAATCTTAACATTTAGTTTTTTAAAGTGTTCTGAGTTATGGCAACATTATCAGAACAAGCAAATGATTTCTGAAGGTGACCAATATGCAGGGGACAAATTACATTTGAAAATATAAATTCTGAGGGAAATATAATTTGTTTGCCTGTGGAAGTATTGCAAGTTAAATGATATGAAGCCAATTTCTTGAAGTACTTAAAAATGTTAAGAAAAAGAAAATGCCAGGTACTTAAAAATGCCAAGTACTTAAAAATGTTAAGAAAAAGAAAACACCTGTAATCCCAGCAGCTTGGGAGGCAGAGGCAAGAGGATTGTCTAAGTCCAGAGGTTTGAGACCAGCCTGGGCAACATTGTGAGACGTCATCTTTACAACAGTTCAAAAAATTAGCCAGGATTGGTGGCATGTGCCTGTAGTTCCAGCTACTTGGAAGGCTGAGGCAGAAGGATCACCTGAACCCAGCAGTTCTAAGCTACAGTGGCATTAGTGTGCTACTGCACTCCAGCCTGGGTGACAAAGTGAAACTCTGACTAAAGAAGAAAAAAAAAAAGTAAGAAATCTCATGTTTATTTGCCAATAGCAAATACAGAGTTTCAATATAAAGTTTGAGGCTGAGCGTGGTGGCTAATGCCTATAATCCCAGCACTTTGGGAGGCCAAAGCGAGAGGACTACCTGAGTCCAGGGGTTTGAGAACAACCTGGGGAACTTGGTGAGACCTCACCTCTACAATAAATCAAAAACTTAGCTGGGTACGGTGGTGCGTACCTGTAGTTTCAGCTACTTGGAAGGCTGAGGCGGAAGGAACACCTGAGCCCAGCAGGTCGAGGCTGTAGTGGCCGTGAGCATGCCACTGCACTCCAGCTTGGGTGACAAAGTTAAACTTCAACTCAAAAAAATAAAAAAATAAAGTTTGGGAGTCTCTGATAGCTTCTCAGATATGAGGGAGGACCCCCAAAAATCCCAGAATTATATCTTTTGGAGGACAGGCCCCTCGTAGCACACTTGCAAATTATTCCTCCAGATCAAATGGTCAACCAAAGTTTTTAATCTGGGAGTTTTGAAAATATTGGGTCACAATTTTCAGAAGAAACGTCCTGAGCTGTGGCAAACAGGTGACCGGTTCTTCCACCATGACAACGCACCTATCCACAACATGCTGAGTGTTCAGCAGTGTTTGACCAAAAACAGCATGACCCTGTGCCCCACTTTCCCTATTCACCTGATCTCACCCCAAGTGACTTTTTTTTGTTTCCCCAAATGAAAATAGTCCTCAAAGGGAAACGTTTTGCACATGTGGAAGAGGTGAAACAAAAAATAACAGAAGCACTAAAAGGCATCAAAATTGACAAGTTCAAAAACTGTTTTGAGCAGATGCAGTGGCTCACACCTGTAATCCCAGAACTTTGGGAGGCAGAGGCAAGAGGATTGCCTGAGCCCAGGAGTTTGAAAACAGCCTGGGCAACTTGGCGAGACCTTGTCTCTACAATAAATAAGAAGATTAGCTGGGCATGGTGGCGTGTACCTGTGGTTCTAGCTGTCTGGAAGGCTGAGGCAGTAGGATCACTTGAGCCCAGCTGGTCGAGGCTGCAGTGGCTGTGAATGTGTCACTATACTCTAGCCTGGGTGACAGAGTGAGACTCCGACTCAAAAACAACAACAAACTGTTTTGAGTAGTGGAAAAAGTATTTCGATATGTGTATTGCATCAAATAGAGAGTACTTTGAAGGTGACTAAAGTTTTAAGCATATAAAAATAAACACACAATTTTTTAATAAATAAATTCATTTTTGGGGGTCCCCATCATAAGTCAAAGCTGATAACTGCATTCTGTCTAAAATTTTTAAAAATATCTTTAATATAAATGTTGGGATAGAATCATTAACTGGGTTCAATAAATCTCTCTCTCTTCTGATTTTAAGCCTTCAAGACTTAAATCTTACTATTATACATAAAAACATAAGCAGATACTAACTTGAACCTATATGCTTTGCCACAGGTTTCCAAATTTTTATTTATTTGTTTGCTTATTTATTTATTGTAGAGATGAGGTCTTGTCAAGTTGCCCAGGCTGGTCTCAAATCCCTGGGCTTAGGTAATCCTCTTGCCTTGGCCTCCCAAAGTGCTGGGATTACAGGTGTGAGTCACTGTACTCGGCCCCAATTTTTCTTTCCAAGGGTGATCTTTCCCAGGAAAATGACCTCTTTCCTTTCATGACCTCTTAAATTGTGACACTAAATGTAAGATTTTCTGCTTAAATAACTATACTTTTTGAAACAAACCTCCTGGGCTCTCTAAGTTTTAAAAAATAGTTGCTTCCCAGCCAGGTGCAGTGGCTCACGCCTGTAATCCCAGCACTTTGGGAGGCCGAGGTGAGAGGATTGCCTGAGCTCACAGGTTCGAGACCAGCCTGGGCAACTTGGTGAGACCTCATCAATAAATCAAAAAATTAGCCAGGTTTGGTGGTACGTGCCTGTAATTCCAACTAGTTGGAAGGCTGAGGCAGAAGGATCACCTGAGCCTAGCAGGTCAAGGCTGCAGTGGCCATGAGTGTGTCACTGCACTCCAGCCTGGGCCACAGAAAGAGAGTCCAACTCAAAAAAAAAAAAAAAGCCAGGCTCGGTGGCTCAGCCTGTAATCCCGCACCTTTGGGAGGCTGAGGTGAGTGGATTGCCTGATCCCACAGGTTCGAGACCCGCCTGGCCAACTTGGCGAGACCTCATCTCTACAATAAATCAAAAATTAGCCGGGCGTGGTAGCGCGTGCCTGTAGTTCCAGCTACTTGGAAGGCTGAGGCGGAAGAATCGCTGGAGCCCAGCAGGTCGAGGCTGCGGTGGCTGGGAGAGGCCACTGCACTCCAGTCTGGGCGACAGTGAGACTCCAACTCAAAAAAAAAAAAAGTTGCTTACCAGCACCTTGGGAGGCTGAGGCAGGAAGTATTGACTGAGGTCAAGAGATCAAGTTTAGCCTGGACAACATAGCAAGACCCTGTCTTCACAAAAAATAAAAAAAATCAACCAGATATAGTGGCACTTGCCCATCTACTCAGGAGGCTGAGCTGGGAGGATCACCTGAGCCCAGAAGTTTAAGGTTATAGTGAGGAAAGATCATGCCACTGCATTCCAGCCTGGGCATCAGAGTAATACCAGTCTCTAAAAAACTTAATTAATTAAAAATAAATCAATAAAATAAAAGTTGCTAACACCTCTGTGGATTAATCACATTTCAAATGACTCTACTACCCCACATATATTTATATACTTTTAAAAGTGAATTCAACCACTGAATATAAGAAAACAAACATGGCTGGGTGTACTGGCTCACGCCTATAATCCCAGCACTTTGGGAGGCTAAGGTGAGAGGATTGCCTGAGCCCACAGGTTTGAGACCAGCCTGAGCAAGTTGGTGAGACCTCATCTCTACAATAAATCAAAAAATTAGCTGGGTGTGGTGGCACATGACTATAGTTCCAGCTACTTGGAAGGCTGAGGCGGAAGGATCATCTGAGCCCAGTAGGTCGAGGCTGCGGTGGCCGTGAGCATGCTATTGCACTCCAGCCTGGGTGACGGAGTGAGATGCCAACTCAAAAAAAAAAAAGAAAACAAACAAAAGAGAAAACCCTCGCAGCAGACAAAATAGATGCCACAAAAGACAACAACTAGCACTACTCATGCCTTTACTTATAAGAAGATCCCATTACTTAGAATCTAGTAACTCCTACTTAATGAGTTTGACTATCTGATTTCCCAGGGTATGGCAGGTTAAACAACAAAAGTAGGGATAATGACTATGATGGAAAGTCACACTGATAGTAAGTAGCAAGGACTATCAGCTTGACAATGAGGAAAACAAACAAACAAAAAAAAGCTGCATAAAAAATAAATAGCACAACTGCTTAAAAAGCAGAGCAGTCTGGGTTATTTAGTATACAAAGCTCAGTATCCTAAAGGCATTCCTGAATTGTGACAGAAGGCAGAAATCATGATATCATTATAAGCTGTTCTATAACTTCTGTTTTTAAGCAGTGACAAACTGTAGAAGGCATTTTATAAGTATTTTCAACAAAAGATAAAACTAAAATTTTTAGAGTTTAAAGATAATGCATGTCATTTTTCTGCAAAATTTACTTAGTTTATGTGGACAATGCTATAAAAATATGATCTATTACCCTTCATTTTTCTTTCGTGGTGCCCCCACCCACATACTTTTAAAATTGTTTGAATAGAGAAATAGGATTTATTTAGCTTGTCTTTAAACCTTAACTTCACAATCTGTCCCAAGAAAGAATTATTCTGAATGACAATACCTCAGGATTCCCTATATGATTTCTCAGTTTAATTCGGAAGCCTTACCAAGCATCATGATATGTCACCATTGCCAGGTTTGTTATATACAGTCTCATTAGCCTGTTTCTTATAGTGAGCTACTACAGAGCAGTAGTTCTTAAATTTCAATGACCATAAAATACCTAATTTTGATTTTAAGGGTCTTGGGTAGAAACTTAAGACTATTTTGAGGCAGTTGGTCATGAAGCACAAAGAACACTGTCGTTCGGCCTCCCTTATGGAGCCGTACACATACTTTGTTTTGTCCCCTCACACACAGATTTTCACCCAAGCACTGATAAGTATGTGGGCTAGGACATATCATTCCAATAGTTAGTCTCCGTTTACCAAGTCCTCAGATACAAGTTATGTGAAGATATTCACCACTAAAGTCTAATTCTCTACTTATTTTTCCCTAACAGTATGCAAGCACTTACTTACTTGGACTTGGATTTTTCTACTACTTTCTCATACTGGCCAGTAAATCAAGGGACTAAAATATTTTGTTTCATCTATCGGTTAAAACTGTACAATCCTGTTTACTTCTTTTACTACCCTAAAGATTCTAGAGTTGGAGCAGGCAAGGGCATGTGTGAGATAATTTTAAAGATTATACGTTACCTCATTGTAAGGTGAAAAAATAAACTGGAAGATGATCAATAGTCCAATTAGAGTGGGTTGGCTGTCATAAAAACCAAATGCAGCAAAAACCTCCTTTTGACCAATTAATACAGCAAATAAGAAAAAACACAGGAAAGAATTCACCTAGAAAGAAGGACATAAAATTTCTAAGTTATTACTAAGCCGATTTTACTATGGGATCAACAGTACCCAAAAAGTACGAGAAAGCACAGTGTGATTTTAAGAAAGGTATTAGTGTGATCACAGAAAAAGCTATTTAAGTAGTTGTATAGTTTCACTTTTATTCTCAAAAGGAAAAGAAAATGTCTTCAAATGTATAAACTGTATAGTTTTCTACAGGGGCAGGCTTGAGTTACGCCTCTTATAACTGAGAGTTTGAAGTGGTCAATAGCAATGAGATATTTTCTCTCCATAAAAAAGCAAGGGCCAGAATGGATTCTGGCTTTGTTTTATAAGACTGTAATCAGGTCAGGCATGGTGGCTCACGCCTATAAATCCAGCACTTTGGGAGGCCAAGGTGAGAAGACTATCTGAGCCCAGGAGTTCGAGACCAGCCTGGGCAACTTGGCGAGAGTTTGTCTCTACAATAAATAAAAAAACTGTAGCCAGGTGTGTTGGTATCTGCCTGTAGTCCCAGCTACTTGGAAGGCTGAGGCGGAAGGACTGCCAGAGCTCTGCAGGTCAAGGCTGCAGTAGCTGTGAGCATGCCACTCTAGCCTGGACAACAAGACTCCAAAGAAAAAAAATTCACTATGAAGACAACTAGACTATGATCTATACACCCATTTTTGTCAAGTAAATACTGTCCTTTTGAAAAAGAACTTTGGTTTGCTACTGGGCCTGACTAAAGAATGAATTCCTGGTCATCAGATACCTAAGCTGTTCCTCCTGAATTGCATGCTATGTTGATCTGCCTAGCCAGGAAGCTGGTATGCCCAGAAGTACTCCATCATCAAGTATAAATGGTAGATACAGGAATGGAAATGAACCAAGTCATGAAGGCAGAAATAAGCTAAATAAGCAGGGTGGCTCATCCTCTATTATGCCAACTCCAGCCACTGTGTCAAGCCTCAATCAACCTTTACTCCATCTGGCATTCCCTAAAATCATTTAACTGAAGAGGAAAAAAAGTAGAGCCTATTTTGCAAATAACTTTATACAATATGCTGGCATCAGCTGAAAATGGACTACTGTGACATTACTCAGGATGGCCTTGGAAGGCAGTGGTGAAGGGAAATACTCTTAGTGAGGGGAACTTTATTTTATTTTATTATTATTATTTTTTGAGTTGGAGTCTCACTCCATCGCCCAGACTGGAGTGCAGTGGCACGCTCCCAGCCACCACAGCTTCGACCAGCTGGGCTCTGGTGATCCTTCCGTCTCAGCCTTCCAAGTAGCCAGAACTACAGGCGCGCACTACCATGCCCGGCTAATTTTTGATTTATTGTAGAGACGAGGGCTCACCAAGTTCCCAGGCAGATCTCGAACCCATGAGTTTAGGCAATTCCCTCGCCTCGGCCTCCCAAAGTGCAGGGATTACAGGCTGAGCCACCGAACCTGGCCGAGGGGAACTTTATTTTATTTTTTTTTTGAGTTGGAGTCTCACTGTGTCACCCAGACTGGAGTGCAGTGTCATGCACCCGGCCACCGCAGCCTCGACCTGCTGGGCTCCGGCGATCCTTCCGCCTCAGTCTTCCAAGTAGCCGGAACTACAGGGTGCGCTACCACGCCCAGCTAATTTTTTGATTTATTGTAGAGATGAGGTCTCGTCAAGTTGCCCAGGTGGATCTCGAACCCGTGGGCTCAGGCAATCCACTCACCTCAGCCTCCCAAAGCATGGGATTACAGGCTGAGTCACCGAGCCCAGCTGAGGGGAACTTTAAATAGTACATCTCGCTGTCCACTCAGCCCAGAAGAAGAGAGAGCCTGAACCAAGGATATAAATACTAATTCATCAGCAGCGGGAAAACAATGGTTTGGCTGGATAATCAGGGCCTTGGAACAAATTAGAGGATGGCTAACAAGCACATTTGAAAAAGAGATATGTGGAACATTTCCAAAATTAACCCAGAGTTTGATTATACTGTAGCATAATGTGATGTTCACCAAATGTGAGTTCCATGATAGAGGAGGCTCTTGATGATCAGGTGGAGAAGATACATGCTCTGTGGAGGTCAGTGGCCAAGGTGACAGAGATGGAGTTAATGGATTAGTCTACAACAAAGATATACCTCCACTGGCACAGTGCCCAGTCTGTCCAAAGAGGCAATCAATCCCAACCCTAATAAGGTACCACATTTCTGGGATGAACCCACCACCTTATGGTAGGCTGATTCCGCTGGAACCCTCCCATCATAGAAGAGGAAGTGATTTTCCGTATTAAACTGAATACTCAATCAGAACTTGGATGTGGACTCATTTAATATCTCATTCATTGCCATATATCCATATAACATAGTTTCAAGTCAAGGAATTCTTTTTTTTTTTTTTTTGAGTTGGAGTCTCACTCTTGTCACCCAGGCTGGAGTGCAGTGCAGTGGTTTGCCCCCAGCCACCGCAGCCTCAACCTTAGGCAATCCTTCCACCTCAGCCTTCCGTGTAGCTGAAACTACAGACGCATACCACCACACCCGGCTAGTTTTATGAGTTATAGTAGAGACGAAGTCTCACCAAGTTGCCCAGGCTGGTCTTGAACCCCCA
>CAUYQG010031748.1:0-42468 GCA_963574415.1 Tarsius wallacei | reverse complement strand
TATTAAGAGAACAAAATTTGTTTCTGTGAGAGATCACTCAGTATTATAGACTCTGGTTCCATCCAGGTTGCTGCGAAATTCATGATTTTGTTCTTTTTTATGGCTGCGTAGTATTCCATCGTGTATATGTACCACATTTTTTAAATCCAGTCCTCTTTTGATGGACAGCATGGTTGATTCCAGGTTCTTGCTATTGTGAACAATGCTGCAATAAACATACATGTGCAGGTATCTTTTTTATAGAGTGATTTGAGTTCCTCAGGGTATATTCCCAGTAGGGGGATGCGGGGTCATATGGCAGGTCGATATTTAGAGCTTTTATGAATCACCACACTGTTTTCCACAGAGGTTGCACTAGTTTGCACTCCCACCAACAGTGTAGAAGTGTTCCCTTTTCGCCACACCCTCTCCAGTAGCTGTTATTTTTTGAGTTATTGATAATTGTCATTCTGACTGGAGTTAAGTGGTATCTCAGAGTGGTTTTGATTCGCATCTCCTTGATGATTAGTGAGGTTGAACATTTCTTCATGTGTCTGTTGGCTGCTCGGATGTCTTCCTTTGAGAAGTGTCTCTTGATATCTTTTGCCCATTTTATAATGGGGTTGTTTGTTTTTTTTCTTTTCAGCACGTTTGAGTTCCTTGTAGATCCAAGATGTTAAGCCTTTGTCAGACCTGGAGTTGACAAATACTTTTTCCCAGTCTGTGGGCTGTCTCCCTGCTCTCTTGATGGTTTCTTTGGCTTTGCAGAAGCTTGTCAGTTAATGAGGTCCCATTTGTCTATCTTGTCTCATGGCCTGTGGGTTTCGGGTTTTGTTCAGGAATTGGATGCCAGTTCCAATTCCCATAAGGGTATGTCCTGCATTTTCTAAGGTTCTTATGGTTTGAGGTTTCACAGAAACAATGATCTGAGTATCACATGTTCTCACTCATATAGTGGACCTTGAACATCCACCGTAATACTATAAGAAAAGGACTGACAGTGGTGGGAAACTATGGGGGGGAGGGGAAGGGAGGTGGGACTAACGGTAGTAATATCTGTCTGAGTGTGGGGAAACACTCCTTATCAACAAGGATACCTGAACAAAGAATATTTGTATACCTAACTCTTAACTGTACCCCACAATATCAAAATAAAAAATATTGATATAAAAAATTTTAATTTTAATATAGTTCATTTTATCAATCTTTTGTCTTATTGTTTAATAATTTATTCCCTGCCCCCAAATCCCATAGTCATCTTTGCTTACTTCAATAGTATTTACAGCTTTGCTTTTCCTGTTTAGGTCTTTCATTGTTCTGGAATTTATTTATGTACATTTTGTGATGTTTGTATGCAATTGTATTATTTTTCCATCTGAACAGCCAATTGTTTTAGCACTATTTGTTGAACTGTGCATTCTTCTTTTAATGATAAATAATGCACTGTGTAGAAGTGCTCCTTTTCACCACATCCTCTCCAGCATCTATTGCTTGGGGGCATACCTCATCAACAAGGGTACCTGCATAATGAACATTTGTATATCTAACCCTGAATTGTACCCCACATCTTTAAAATAAAAAAAATTAAAAGAAAAAAAAGAGAACACAATTTAAAGAAAGTTCCTAAAATAAGTTATTTTTTTTCTACAATCAAACTATATTTTCATCTCATTTGTCAGTAGAGTCAATAAATCAGTTATATTGCAATGGAAAAAAACAATAATTAAAATTTTCTGGTTTTTAGCATGTATTATACCAAAATGTATTGAGCCATGCAAATTCTCATTTATCTATTTCCTGATAGGTATAGATAAATGGAAAATTTCATTCATCATTTATGAAACATTGACCATTTTTATTGTGACCTCTTTTATGTACTTCTACAGAACACCATTTCATAATTACAATAACAGCTATAATGCTATTAAGAAAATAATAAAAGATATATTGAATCCCTATTCCCTTTACATATTACTATATTGTATTCTAAAACACATATTTTTCCATGTTTAATGTCTTTAAAATCCTGATTCATCTTATAATCCTTTACATTTATGTTGGGGTTTTTATTTATAAATCCTTTACATTTTTACCTAAAATCCTCTACATTTATGTTGGGACTTTTTATTTCTCTTTTTAATTGTAGTCTACAAACAACAACAAAAGTTTTTTCATATAATTTCTTGGACTTGAAATACGAGCGATATGTATTTGAGAAAACATTTTATAGAGGGGCTTCCTTTATGTTACTTCATTTGTTATTTTAAAAAGTTATGCTATGAAAAGAACATTCTACATGAACTGGGGAACCCTAATGATGTGGGCAGTGTATGCCAGAAATAATTCTTAACATATTTTTTTCAGTATAAGTTTCTCTCTTATTATATTTTCCTAGCATTTCTTTCAATGAAGCCATTAAAGAAATAGATGTTGAGACCTATAGATATTTATACTATGAAAACCGAAGGTAAAAGTAAAAATTCCATTTGTAAAGCATCATTTTCTGACAAACAGAAAACCCAAGTTATAGCAACTAGCAATCTAAAGCATATTTAGAAGCAATGCTTGCCAGAACCCTGCTAACTCAAATATAAGATATGGTTAGGTCCTAAATCATAAATGACACACTTTATGTTCTACAATTTGATGATATAAGCCTGTTTTCAATAATTATAAAAATAGACTGTTTCTATTTTTTTCTTACCAAACGCATACTTCTCCTAAAATAATAAGAAAGAAAATTTATTTCAGGAACTGCATTTAATGTTATATAAGTGATCCATAATTCAACTTTTACTACCCATCTTACAACTGAGGTTCTCATTAAACTCAGTCCAGATGAAAAAAACGGAGGCTTAGAAAGTTGAAGAACTTGCCTCAGAACGGTATTTGGATGGAGGGAGTACAAGACCCAGAGCCTGTCTTGCGATTTTTCCTTGTTTTTCTGTTTACAAGTCCTTGCCTGCTACATCAGGTTTGTTAAAACATGCTGTCCCTTTGGTGTTGCACTGTCCAATGTGATTGCCACTAGCCAAATATTACTATTTAAATTTCAATGATTTAAAATCAGATGAAATTAAACATTCATTTCCTCAGGTATGATAGCCTCATTTCAAGTGCTTAGTAGCCACATTTGGCTACTGGTTACTCTGTTGTGCAACATGAATTGAATATTTCTATCGCCACAGCAAAATTCCATCAGACAGTGCTGCTTTAGAGAAGAAAACAGATTAAAATGGAGGCTCTTGATCCCAGAGACATGCTTGACTATAAAAGTAATAATAATAACTGGGAAAAATACTTCCCGATGATTTCACATGGCAGCTGAAAGGTAAATATTTGTCAGAAATATAATATTTACTGAGAGAGGACAGGCGTGTGGAGATAATTTAGAAGAGCTCATATCTCAGTAAAATGTCTTGAATATACAAGTAGAGCAAAACAAAGGTAATAAAGATTTGAATTGACATCAGTTTCCAAAAGAATTCTGAACTTTTACAAAATGGAGCTTATCAGTAAATGTCTGTGCCTTAGCAAAGGGTTTAATAACCTCGCTCTTTAAAAAGTCATAGTTGAATGGCAGTGGCCACAGAATGATTTAATAGATCTGTTTCTTTTAAAGATAATCCATAATTTACAATATTGTTGTTTTGTAGGTTTGATGTATTTTGTTTTCAACTTACCATTTATGATATATTCAAATATTGAACAACAATCAAAATAAAAACAATTATTTTTAAAGTATAACCTTAAGACCCACTGGTTACGTTTGGATTTTTTTTACCTTTACAGCCAATTTAATAGTTCAGTGACTACGGTCTGGCCTTAAATATTTTTTGGGAATGATACAACATGAAGAACAGGGAAAGAGATCTAGATTCTATCACAAGGTGTACCTTACTAGCCATAAGACCTTAGGACTGGTTTCCTTAGATAAAAAATTACAATAAACATATTTGTCAGGTCAGCATTATAGGGCTATGTGTAAAACAAATTCATAAAAAAAGGAAATTGAAAGCAATTTGCAAAGTGTAAAGTTCCACAACATATGAGATATTATAATCACCACACTTTTGTTAAGCGCTGAAGGAAAACAATATGTAGCCTCATTTCAGAGCTCTAAGTATTTTACAGTCTGCCAAACTTGGAACAGCCTCCTCTAACTAAACTAAATAATATATTTATGTATTTTAAAAAATTTTAGTAGAGGTCTGTCAAAGACTCTGCACTCTTCATTCCCCCTAATATACAGGTTGGGTTAATTCCCAAATATTATTCCTACTGTTTGCAGTCCTCTGCCAGAAAATCAGAAAATGCAATGAGCCAACAATTCTGGCCCCAGCATTGCTATTCCTCCCTTGATAACTCAGAATAGATGCAGAGAATTTGTCAAACTCTTTACAGTTCACGTCAGCAAGCCAGACAAAGCTATGTCCTGGGGTGATGGTAGGGAGGTGGATATTCTGATGTATTTACTGCTTCCTCATAGTGAAATGATGAACCCATGGTGATAATTAATTTCTCATACTGCATTTAGGGTTCTGAGGAGCAAAGATTCTCTTCTTCTCTAAACACCAAAGCAAACAAGCATGCTATCTCAATACATAAGCTTTAGCAAAGGGGTTTGTTGAGCTCATATATTTTCTTTCCTTAGAATATATAGACTTCCTCTCTTTGGGAAGGGAAAATATAGGTCTTAACGTATCTTAGGAACAAGAAAGAATAATCACAAGTAGGAGATTTTCCTGAGAGATTCTGTAATGCTAGGCTTCCCCTATTGTTTTCTGAAGGATGCTATGGGGATTAAACAGAATGCCCTTCATAGAGTGGGGCTTCTTCAGGATCCCAGAAAGGGACATACATCAAAAGGGTTGCACTGTATGGCGCCTGGGCAGATCATCTTGCCAGCCATAATTGAAAACACATAAACAGAAGAGAAAGGATGGTTCTCTTCCCTGAAAACCCCACTCAGTCACTCCATGAGGCTTCTTTCTCCGGCCTCCTCTTTAACTCATGGTCTGGAGTAGGAGAAATTCTCATTTCTCCTTCACTCTGTTCCATAAATTCACTCATCTGTTCTTTAAAGAAACAGTTCTCTGAGCATAATTCCCAGAAAATTTGTTAAATGGCCACCGTAAATCTCTGATTCCATAATTATAACATTTTTCTCTTTTCAGATATATATTTCAATAAACTGACATAAATACATCATGTGGTTTTCCTTCTAGTCAATACAGTCTGACATGACAAGCAAACAATACCCTTTAAAAATGTTGATGAGAGTATCATTTCTAGAAATTGTGGACCTGATCTAAAAATTGACTCCTGCATAAGAATGTGCCACCCTTTTCACTGATTCTGTCTGACTTATGCAATTTTCACTATAGATAATTAGTTTCGAACTAATTATTTCCAAGTAATTTATCCTTTAAGCTGGAAGTATTCTTGGAATCATTTTTTTTTCTTGTGCAAAGATCACAATATGCTGAGAAGTTCTTCTAATGTAAATATTGATAGTACCTTTGTCAAACATTCTGTTTAACAACAATCTCTGAACTACCCTGGTTGAACCCACTCAAACATTACTAAGACCTTTCACAGAGTAGTTGAAGAATGTTTAGCGACTCTAGTGTCAGAAAAAGAACTCAGAATGACTATGTCTCTTGTGTAGGTCAAGACAAATGTCAGGGCCAATGAAGGGTGAAACATGAGGATGGAGATTTGAAATGAAGGGCTGGGGCAACAGGTGCTTGGCATGAGACACCGAAAGATGGGAGAGAAATGCTGGGCTGTGAAGTAGCAAAGACTACACTTTTCCTCTGAAGCCTCAGGCTTTTCACTGCCAGAGAAACAGACCTTATATGCAAGGTAGTTTCAAAGCAGTATCAGAAGAAACACTGAAATTTGAAGGATTTTCTTTTTTTGTCTAAATAGGTCATATCCAAAGCTCCAATGAAGCCACAGAAATCCATCTGAATATGCAGAAACAGATACAATAGTGTTCTCAAGGTGTGTTGACACAAAGGAAAGCTAAAAACAAAACATACACAGGGAAATAGTAATAAGGTTTCCTAGGCATCTCCTTTGTGAAAGGTGCTGTAAACATAGAGAAATATTTGATAAATACCTAAGTTTTTAACCTATTCTTATGTTCCATTTACAATGACTAGATATGATAGCCTATATACAAATTAAATAATATATAGATATATTTATCACACCATCAAGTTCCCTACTTGATTTCTTTAATGCCCATAACAATCCCATGAGGCAGAATTTTTTTTCACAGTTTTCAAGATAAAGAATCTGACTCTCAGAAAGACACCCAGACTGTAAGTGGCAGACCAGACATTTGAACAGATTTTTCTGACTTCACAATTGCACATTCATGCTCTGTGACAGACATTGAGTCAGTGAGAGGTGGCCTGTCCATTTTAACTTTAGATTATTTATTTGACCATTACCAAATAATGCTGAAGACATTTGAGAAACTTAGTCATCAAAAGGTACCACATTACTTTAGTGTACTGTCTTAATTAATAACATGCAGATTTGAAGGCAGATATTCAAGTGCAATGTTCAGATATCACATCATTCAGATGTTGTATTTCCTGGACTAAGCATTTTACTTTATATTTGCTGTACCTGAATCTAGCAAACAATATATCATTACTACTGAGGGCTGCCAAGA
Organism: Tarsius wallacei; assembly: GCA_963574415.1. Taxonomy (NCBI): domain Eukaryota; kingdom Metazoa; phylum Chordata; class Mammalia; order Primates; family Tarsiidae; genus Tarsius; species Tarsius wallacei. Next base: position 35,798 of record CAUYQG010031748.1, on the reverse strand, counting down.
ATAACTTCAATATTTGACTTGTATAAAATTGTTATTGTGCATACCTCAAATAATAATCAAAATGATCTGATCAAGGTGATCCAGTACACAGTTAACTGAAATAAAGGCTAAAATACATGAATATATTTACCTGAAAATATATAGGGTATTTAGCTAATTTTTGGAAAGCACAAATTGTAATTTTGTATCATCCCAAATATCACCCAAATATTACCTACACAAAGGAGATATTCTCATAATTTATAAAGTGAAAATTCAAATTGTTAAGGTGACATTGGTGTGATAAATATATCTATATATTATTTAATTTGTATATAGGCTATCATATCTAGTCATTGTAAATGGGACATAAGAATAGGTTAAAAACTTAGGTATTTATCAAATATTTCTCTATGTCTACAATATAATATATAGATTAAAGTGCATCACATCATCCACCATTAGTAATAAATGAGGAAATTTGAAAAATTATAGAAAGGAGAAAATAACAATGGTTTTCACGCCCATGTAATATAGTTTGTCGATACTAGTAACTAAGTAGAAGCTTGTAGACTGAATGAAGGCTGTTAATGTGATATTGAGTGTTGATTTGAATTTTGAATATCAGTGTTTGATTAAGACAGAGGTGATAAAAAAATCAGCAGGACATCATCATTGAGAGTGGCTAGTAAGAACCACAGCCACATGCGAGTGACCATAATGAAAGAAACGATGTACTCCTCTCCAGCTAGGTACTCCACGGATGCAGTAGTGACATTCTCAGTGGCCTCAAGACAGACGATTATATGCCTGAAGGGCTGCACTGATGGAAGTATAATCTCTCCCATGGTCAAAAAAAGAATCAGCCAAGGTTCACAGTATGCCCAGAAGGTGTCAAAATCAATTCATCACTCCTTTTTAGATTATGTGGCCTATTTTTAGTCTAGGGTCCTGCCTCTTTATCCCTCTACTTCACTCATCCCATAATGGACCAGGGAAATGAGGGGACAGCAATAAAATAAGTGTCTCTGTTTAGCCAGAAAATATGTTTTTTGCTTGTCTTTGGGCACAACCAAAATGAAAGTATGTAAGATCTGTAGTAACCTTCTAGGCCGTGGAATAACTTTTGGTAAGCATTAAGCTAACTGATAAGAAATGTCTGAGGTGGGAGTTAACTTATGTCTAAGTGACATCTAACCAGTATTCACTGTATATGACATTCCTCATACTGAATATTCCTTTTACCCAATATAGAGTTTGCAGGAAGTGAATGTGCTATTCTAAATGATTAGAATTCTAGTGTCAAACAGCAAAAATCATTTTAGTAGAAACTTATTATATAATAATATATATATGGGGTGCCAAAATAGTATACATATTTTAAGAGATGTTATCTATGTATTACTTTTTGAAATAGAATTGAATTACAGTAGCAATGTGGCGTATGATGTTTACTCAAAAGATAGCATTAGTCAAACGAATGCTAGCGTTATCATGTGACTGGCAGACAGTCAAAGAAAACGATGGAAGCATGGTTGTCGCTGGAGGAGCACAAGATCATTTTGAAGTCATATGCGAAATTCGAGAATGTTGTGGAAGTACAATGACAATGGAAGAGTGAATACACAGTAGAACCTCCAACACGTCTCACAATTGCACGCATTCCCGATAAGTTGGCAACGCATGGTACTGTGTGATGTGCACAAGGGAAGATCTGGGAGGCCTCACACAGCAACAAGTTCTAGATAGGATGAAGATGTGCGTTTGAGTGTCTCCCATGTTCTCCTGACTTAACGACCCTTGACTTCTACCTATGTTGGACCTTAAAGGATATGGTGTACTGTAGAAAACCGGCTATAGTGCCAGTACTTCGAGAAGAAATTGAAACGGCATACACAGTGACACAAGTGGACACTTTGGTCAACGTTCCTCAATCATTAGTTCACTGTCATCAGAAGTGTCTGGACGCTGATGGGAAACACTTTGAGCACTCTTGTAACTGCAGAAGTCAAACGGAACTTGTATTCATCTTTTCTTATCAGTGTGTATTATTACAATTTTAATATAGTTTTTTCTTTTCTTAAAATGTGTATACATTTTCTGGCATCCTGTGTGTGTGTGTGTGTGTGTGTGTGTGTGTGTGTTGTGTTGCGTGTGTGTGTGTGTATACAAAAAAACTTAAAATCTTAATCTCAAAAACAATTTTGGTTTGAGTTGGAGTCTGACTCCATCACCCAGGCTGGAGTGCAGTGGCACACTCACGGCCATCCCAGCGTAAACCCACTGGGCTCAGGCGATCCTTCCATCTCAGCCTTCAAAATAGCCAGAACCACAGATGCGTGCTACCACGCCCAGCTAATATTTGATTTATTGTAGAGACGTGTTCTCGCCAATTTGCACGGGCTAGTCTCGAACCCACATCAAAATTATTTTTATAACACTTCTGTACATATTCCACTTTCACAGTAGTGCCTGTTATTTACATTGTTGAAAGTGTTTACAAATAAAATTCTGCTTAAGAAGAAAACCAACAATGCAATATTACTGTCCTTGTCATGGTTTATTATTATACGAAATTGGTATTTGGCAAAAGGGTGATACAGAAGGCTTATTCCCAGCATCTTCCTCATCTCTAAGTCATCTTACACCTGTTTCCATCCATCATCCCAGTGCACTCTTTTCACTGTCATCCCAACCAAGGGTGTAGCTCTTGTTGTTCAATCTAAAATTCATCTATTCCTGTCCCATCACTTCCCTTCTCTTTACAAGATGATAGGTCAATAAAAGGTGTTTGCAGCAAATAAGTATGAAGAGTTTAACTAGATACTATACTACCATTTCTTGGCAACATAACTTTAATTAACCAGAATAGTGTTTCTCAAACTTTAATAATCACCAGATAACACACATTTCTGGGCACCATTCCTAGAGTTTCCCATTCGGTAGGTCTCAGATGAGGTCCAAGGACTTGAAATTCTAACATGTCTCCACATAATGCTGATGATGCTGGTCCTTTAAGAACTCAGTTAAAAATGTAATACACTGTGGTAGGTTAGACCAGTGAGGTATCTGATTAATCAGCAGATTTGCTATCTTCCCTCATGTTACACCAGGTAAGTCTGTAATTAAGGACAACCCAATAGCTCTTCATTTGATAGAACATAAAAAGGCCTTAAAAATTTATCAACTTGCTTTGTATAACAAAAAACAAGCAACATATAACAAGTATCTTTACAAAGCACAAAAGCAATTTCACCTGGAGCAAATAATAATACTTGTTTGTTGCTTTAATCAGGTTACCTAGAACATTCAGCTGTTTCAGATATAATAATAGGCAAGTTTTACCCCACATTCCTCTTCCTATGAACAGTTAGAAAGGTCTCTTCTATCTTTTCTTACATATTCCTACACACAAACACAATTATGTTTGCTGGAGTTTCACTGTCAATTAGATTATCTAAACTAAATTCAGTGATCCTAGACTGACTTTCTTACAGAATAACTTTGGCATATAATTGTCAACCACCTAATAAATATCTAGAAAATATCCAAATTATCTTAATTTTTCACCATTTTATTGCATTTTTCTTCAATTCATATTCAAAAAAGAAATTAATAATAACTCGAATAAATATATGTGTTTCTAAACAACTCACTCTGCTAATCAGTTATTAGTTGCCAATTTCTACTACTGAACAGAAATATATTAAGGCTTTCTGGTAGAAAAAATATTAATATTTTTGAAATAATAGAGTTATATTTTGGTATGATACAAGCTATACAATTGTCACAACTATAAGTAATACATGGCATGACCTTACTCAATAGATAAGGTGTGTTTAAATGTGGCTTAATTTTGATTAAAGAACTCTTTTCTAATGTTCTAATAGCTCTAAATGTAAAAATAAATAAGAAAACTCTTTAAAAATGAATTTCTTGTGCAGAAAGATTCCCCAAGTAACACATCTTATGGACTAATAACAGAATTCAAGTATTAAAAAAAAGTTAACAGAAATTTATTTTTTCTTTACTATAATCATAGGAAAGTCATGAAGAAAACACAATGCTTCATATGCAGGTTTTAACTGGATCATATAGCAGTATTTTTAAATTTCTAATTTCAATTATTCATTTTTACTTTACCCATTTCATTTCCAAAATTCTTTCTTCTATTATTATTTACGTGTAAGTAGCAAGTTAGCTAAAAACCTCATTCTTCACCGAGAAAATTATCTTTGAAAGAAATAAAAGTAAAAATGTTGATAAGAAATCTATAAAAGTTTGGCAGTTTGCATTTACCATTATCTCATCAATTTTAAGCAATCATGTCCAAAATAAATAATATAATCAGTATTCCTTTTTTTACCCCAAACATCCCAGTTTTATTTCACATGCCTGGTTGACTAGGAAGCAATTTCTAACTTAAAACTATACATTTTTTATCCCCTTCAAATATAAGAAACAAATAACTTCAACAACTGACAATATTAATCTTGTCTTTTACTTTTAAGATAATGACTCTAAAATTTATAATTTTCAATATCAGGAGCCAATAGTACTTAGTGCACTCAAAATACATATAAAATCCCTGCATATATAGATACTATAAAGATCATATTTGTATATAAATATATAGATATAATAATTTAGATTAAATTAACAGAATATGAATTCCTTTATTCCACTCTTAGGCACTAATTGCTAATTAGCATTACATGATTACAGGTATACATAGCAAAATTCATGATTAGAAAACTTGTACCAAAGAGTCTTTCACCAGCACCTTTATGAACTATGACCTATGTGAACTGAAGAGACAGCAGTGGACCTGCAAGACTGGCTTGCAAAACAAATTCCTAACAAGTGCTTTTTTGTGGCAACATGATAATTTTAGGTTGCCAGCATGATATATCTCCAATCTGAGTGAGGAAAAAAGCCTCTCTGATGACATTGAAGCATTCATAGAAAGAATTACTGATGGCATTTAGTGATCTACTGAATAAGAGAAAACAAAACTGAATAAATTAGATGTGCTTTCAAAAATAAGGTGATTGTGCAGAAAACTAAAGATTAGCAAAACTAGGTATAAGAGCTTGGGCATTACTAAGCTCTAAAGAAGTTATTGCTTTTTTGCAAAGATTTGATGATATGGTCCACTGTTCACCTGAAACCACCAAACATAGCATGCTTCACATCTCAGTTTTCAGTCACAGAGCATTTCCAGAGTATACTTCTGTTCAGCTGAGATACAGTATTGCAGTATCCTTCACACTTTTCTTACAAAAACTATAAATAAAAGCGAGGGCATCATAGGGCATCATTTCTCATAAAACAAATACATGGTTTAGAGTGCACCACAATACAACAAACAACAGTAACCCCACATACACATTTGTGTGTGTATTACCTTATATTGATAAAGAAAGTAGATACACTATTTTGGAAACATTCCTTACCTGTCAAGTTCTTTAATCCAAGTTCTTGAAGACCAAAGTTTCCATCTTTTCTGTAGTTTAAAAATATCGCCAAGGCATATCGATCCTCATAAAGTTTTGTCCCACGAATAATGCGTAAATTCTCCAGGGGCAGGTAACGAAACTGATTAAGAGCCACCAACACATAGCCTGTGACTTCCCGAATAGACTGGAAAGACACAAACAATTGCTTGTGTTATAACATTAAAGTTAATTTGTCAGTGTATGTGTGTGTGTATGTATATATATATATATATATATATATATATATATATAGTCGTTTAGATTAAAATGGGTTATTTAACTCTAATATTAAGCTTTGAATTTAATACACTAATTTTCACATTGCATTATAAATAATTGGCTTGATAATAAAAAGATCACAAAGAGTTATAATCTCATTTGAGGTATAAGTTGCATTTCTTTTAAAGAGTCATAAATGTGCTTGTAGTAAAATAATGGATTTTGTTTTATGAGACATTCTTGTTTTATGAGACATACCTGAGATTTGAATAATGTTAAAGGTATAAAGGTCTTGTTCATTGTCAGATTACAATGAGGTAAGGACACATAACCGTCAATCAAACTTTACATAAAAAAGCAAATTTGTAAGCTTATCACAAGTAAAACAAAGGTGTATTAGTTTGCAGACTATGGGACAGATTTAAAACTACTATATTGGTATTTAGTGCTAGATTTGTCAAAGAACACTTGCCCTGTACATCCCTAGGGAACACACAAATAAACCACATATATTAAAAACTAATTATTGTCTATAAATTCATTACAACCACATTTATTTTTACTATTCACTATTGAAATTTAGTTGTCTACAATATGAGTTAATTATTTGAAGGTGTATGAGACATTTTAAAACAAAACAATACCATGAAAAAGTATTTGAGTTTCATCTAAAGTTATAGTTTTTCAGTAACATAAACACAATCATGACAACTACAAACATATTTGTTCAAATTAAAAGCTAAAAATAATACAGAACTACTGAATTATTTGCTATTATTTTAATACCAAGTTCATGTATTTTAAACCTTTTAATTTAAGATGTACCAGGGCTTTATCCTTTGCGCATGTGTGTGTGTGTGCGCGTACGTGTGTATGTGTGTGTGTATTTTTTTCTGTTTATTCTCACTACCTTGGTAATCTTATCCAGTTGCAAAGTTGATAATATTTAACATTTTATACTCTCCCTAAACTCCAGATTCATAATCAACTACCTAGTCAATGCCCTTGGATGGCTGATATGTTTTTCAATACACTTATCAACAGCTTGAGCGCCCAACTTTCTTCCTTTCACCTCTCCTTATCTCATTGAGGTAAATCCATCTTTTCTGGTTTTCAAGGCAAAATCTTGGTGGTATCTTTGGTTCCCCTCCCACACACCATACTGTTTGCCCTCCTTTCAAAATGATCAGAAATTCAACCACTTTTTATGTCATCCATTGCTATCATCGGAGTCACCATCATTCCTCATCTAGATTACTGCAATGTAGGTCTCCTTGTGTCCACTTCTGATCCCTTATAGTGTATTCTCAATTGAGGCTAGCCTAAATTCTTTTAAAAACATAAATAAAATTATGACACTTCAATGCTTAAAACCCTGAAACATCATCTAAGTCACTCAGAGCAATAGATAAAATCCTTTTTAATAATGAGTCAAAACCTTTATCTATGTGGTCCTGTATAGACAAAGCTACATGTGCCTACTGAGCAATTAAAATATAATTAGCATACATTTAGATACACCCTGGATTTTGAAGATTATAAGTTGAACTGATAACATTTTAAATAAATTGAGTTAGATAAGAGTTAATATCACCTGTTTCTTTTCACTTCCTTATTGTGGTGACAAAAAATTTTAAATTACATTTTTATGTTTCTCATTATAATTCTATTAGACGGCACTGCACTCTATGATCAGGTCATCAGTTATCTTTCATCTTACATTTCTAATTTTCCATCTTGCTCTCTCTGTTCCAGTTGTGCTGATCTCTATGTTCTTTCAAAATGCCAAATGTGGTTCCATCTTAAGCTATTCAGTAGACCCTTAAGAGTTTGAGTTTCTCTCACAGCATTCAACCTTTAGCTTAAATTTCACCTTTTCTGTGAAGGCCAATCCTGATTGGCCTGTTTAACTCTGCAGCCCCTCCACCTCTTCCTGCTCTAATTTTTATGCTTTCCCTAGTACATCTTCCCTTCTAACATACTATACAATCTCTATATTTATCACATGTAGTTTTTATAATCTGTCTCTCCCCTTCCCATAATATAGCTCTACAAAATCAAGCATGTCAGGTTGTTCATGTTTGTGGTTCATGTGACAGAAACAGTACCCATAAGAATCCAACAATTATTTGTTGGGTACTCTGGCCTTTCTCTCACCACATCTTTCACCAGAAGGCAAAGGCTATGGAGTTATGAAAAATGCCCATCTGGAGTCTGTACTCCTCAATTCTAAGCTATGTTCCAAACCTTGTGATCCCAGAATTCCTATTCCAAATCACCCAAACCTTCATTCAGGGTCTATGACATCTTCGTTCCCAATTCTGTCTCCCAGACAGCAGACTGCCATCAATGTGTGCATATATTTAGGAAGGATGAGTGGTCCAGGTGCAGATATGTGATGAGAAACTAGACTCACCCTGGACATGTAGGCTAGCATGTTCACTAACTTATATTCAAGACTTCTCACAGTACAGGACAGAAATGAGTAGGAGAGAAGCAGGCTGGGGGTATTTCTTTCCATGCCGCCATATTCCTAAGGGCTCCACAAATTCTAACATTACACCTGGCCACCCAGGTTGTTATAAAGATGTAACAGTCAAAATGGGAGGATAGAACATATTTTATTTGACAATCTCTTTTTGGCTCAGAATAAATAATGAGATTAAATATGTGGAACTCCATTTATACTCTTTCCCCAGCATGCTGCCTACAATCCCCTAGAAGAGTGAACTCCCAGTTAAGCAAAGGTGGAGATGAAAAGGCTAGGGATGTATGAAATTACTCATCTGGCATCAAATTTCAAACTCTAAGCCACTATGGGTATTCCTGGAGTTCTGAGTCCTGTGGGATTAATTCTTGGGATAGTAGGAAAGAGAGGTGAGAGGTCAGCAGTATTATGCATTGTTTGTATATCTCAGTTTACTTGAAATTGCATCCTTCTCAGAGAGTCAATCTCCACTAGTGCTCTACAATTCCTCCTACAAACACCATTCCAGTGTTACCTCTTTGGGTTATTAAGAGACTATAGACACACTCTGGCATCATATGGTCTAAAACATACTTCATGCATTATTTTAAAAATTTATCTTTTAACTTGCATAAAACCATTATTAAAGGATTTAAGTCACAATTATAGCACTAGGGTAAACTTTGGAGATGGAGGATGCCTACAACATGTCATAACATCCACCCATCATTCCTTCTAACAGACTCGCCATTAGCTCCAACCCCTCTTAGGAAGTGACTCTTCTTATCAAGAGCTGTAGAAACCCATTGGTTTATCCTAGGATGGCGAACACATCAACAATGTTAGCAGAGAAAGCACAGATAAGACACCCTGGCAAAAGAAGAGGCTTATGAGCAAAAAAGCAATGCTATTAGTAATTCTGCAGTGTATATTAGAGTGAGAAATCTTCCTAGTTTTAATTGATAAAGATGTGCCACTTGGCATGACTTTTGGATCACACATTAGCTGAAGCTGCAAATAACCTGCAAATAATAAGGGCTCTAGTCTGTGGGACATGTCTGGGCCAAGAACAATGCTAAACACATAAAGAAGGATCAACTAATATAGAAGAAAAAGTTCCAAGTGCCCTTATCTGCAAGAAAAAGAAAATTATAACTGAGAACATCTTTCCATCCACATATTATTCAATATAATTAAGTTTGAATTAATTGTATTGTAAAATGTACATACTTCTCATTCCAGAGCACATGTTAAACCATTCTTAGAAACATTTTTGTCATCTTCATGGATGGTCAGATTAAAAGCAACAGCTGCTCCCTTGTAGAGATTCTGAGACTGGAGGGAATTGGCTGTTTTAACAGAGATTCAGGTGTCCAAAACTAGTATCTTTCATTATTTATTCTGTGTATTACTCTCTGGTCTTCCAAATTAGTATGTGTAATTTGAGCATTCACCTAGCCAATATCCTTTTGTTATGTGAACTCTGGACATCACTGAATAGTAATGCTGAGAATGAGTATTTCAAAGACACTTTGAACAAAGCCCTATAAGTAGATTCATAGTGAATTATGTGATGATAATGATAAGATTCTGTTCATCTTATTTCTTACATGCCTTTCTCCTACTCATAAAAATAATGCATATAATGGGGGTGGGAATGATAGCAAATCTCTTAACCCAAGATTTGTCACTCTCAACTTTTATGTCATGGAATTAAAATATTTTAAAAATAATTATAGGAGATAAATATAAAATTCTTATATCTAAAACAACACATTGTTAGACAAGTGGGACCTCATCAAACTGAAAAGTTTTTGAACAGCAAAAATAATCATTAAGAGAATAAAGAGACAACTCACAGAACAGGGAAACATATTTGCAAATTATGCATCGGGCAAATGCCTAACATGGAGGATCTACAAGAAACTTGAATGAAGTAAAAGGAAAAAAAAAAAACAAAAAAAACTCCATTAACAAAGTGGCAAAGAACATGAGCAGATACTTCTCAAAAGAAAACATGCAAGCAGCCAACAGACTCATGAAAAATGTTCAACCTTTAGCCGGGCTCGGTGGCTCAGCCTGTAATCCCGCGCCTTGGGAGGCTGAGGTGAGTGGATTGCCTGAGCCCGCGTGTTCGAGACCCGCCTGGGCAACTTGGTGAGACCTCATCTCTACAATAAATCAAAAATTAGCCGGGCGTGGTAGCACGCGCCTGTAGTTCTAGCTACTTGGAAGGCTGAGGCGGAAGGATCGCCGGAGCCCAGAAGGTCAAGGCTGCAGTGGCTGGGAGCAGCCACTGCACTCCAGTCTGGGCGACAGAGTGAGACTCCAACTCAAAAAAATAAATAAAGAAAAGAAAAGAAAAATGTTCAACCTCATTAATCATCAGAAATGCACATCAAAACTACAATGAGATAACACCTAACACTGGTAATGTTTGTCTACCATTAATAAGTAAAAAAACAACAGATGCTGACACAGATGTGGAGAAAAAGGAACATTTCTACACAACTGGTGGGAGTGCAAGCTAGTTAAACCTCTATGAAAATCAATGTGGCAACTTCTAAAATAACTAAAAATCGACCTTCCCTACAATTTAGCAATTCCTCTTCTGGGAATATACCTGGAGGAACATAAGTTGTTCTACAAAAAAGACACCTGCACATGCATGTTTATTGCCACACTTATCCACAGTAGCAAAAACATGGAACTAACCCTACTGCTCATTGAAAGTGGATTGGATAAAGGAAATGGGGTACATATACATCATGAATATTATGCAGTCAGAAAGAAGAACAAAATCATGGATTTCACAGCAAGTTGGATGGAGTTGGAAACCATCATACTAGGTGAACTATTCCAGAAACAAAGAACTGAATACCGCAGGTTCTCACTCATAAGCAGGTACTGAACATTAGTCATATTTGCACAGAAGAGGAATCGGCAGTCATGGAGCACTGCCAGGGGAGGAAGAGAGAGAGAGAGGAAGGTGAGAGTCATGTGACAACACAAAGGGTACTTGGGTCATTACCAGGGGAGTGTGGGCCAGTTAGAAGCCAAAACTTCACCTGAATGCAGCCTACTTATGTAGTTAATCATCACTTGTGTCCCACATTCCTACAGTATAATAAGACTTAAAATATTAAAAATATAAATAAATGAAACAACACATTATGCCTTGATTTTGCTCTCTGTTTTACACTTTCTAGTATTCTTAATCACATTATTTCAGGTACTCCTAAGACCTTTGGGTGAACCAATATCTTGAAACAACTGAAAAGGAAACTCTAGTGTACAACATGAGCTGAAAATGTGTACTGATTGCAAATAAAAGTACAGAAAACAATTTCATCATGGTAGGTTTGCTTAATGCTGAGAAAGAGTCAATAACGTGGTTGGAGCCAATATTGCAGATCTGGGCAAAAAGCCATAAGATAACTAAAAGTGTAAATTAAGTGTTACAATGTCTGATAAGGACACACAGCCATGTCATTTATCCATTGTTCCTCTTGTTCCAGCATTCAGAAAGAATATGAGTGGCACAACATTTTCAACTGTTTCAGCGCTTTTTATAAAAATAAAAACAACTCTCAAACACACAGACTTAGCTATTGGGAAAGTGAAATGTGGCCTCATCAGCCAAGCAAAGCTGGGCTCAAAACCTGGTCTTTGTGCTTACCAGCTTTGTGGTCTGGTCAGGTTGTTTAACCCACTGAGCCTCAGTTTCTCCATCTTTAAAAAGAAGGCAGCAATGCCTCTAGCCTATATCATAAAATAGGCATAAGGATTAGAAGATACAAGAAAAGTATCTGGTAAATCGTAAGTGTTTAATAGATGCTAACTACTAAAAACATTATCCCTAACTGGGTGCAATAGCTCACACCTGTCATCCCAACACTTTGGGAGGCAGAGGCTAGAGGAGTCCAGGGGTTCTAGACCAGTCTAGGCAACTTGGTGAGACCTCATCTCTATAATAAATCAAAAGAATTAACTGGGTGTGGTGGTGTACATCTGTAGGTCCAGCTACTTGGAAGGCTGAGTTGGAAGGATCACTTGAGCTCAGCAGGTCAAGGCTGCGGTGGCCATGAGCATGCCATTGCACTCCAACCTGAATGAAAAGTAAGAATTCAATTTAAATATATATATATATTGCTGATAATAGCCAGATGGATGAACTGTCTGTGAGCAGTCTGAGTTGAAAATAAAATAATTATAACAGGTTATTGCTTTGCTAAGCCATGGTCTGACCATGTGGCTCCTTGAGTCATGGTCACCATGTTTTCTGGCCTCGGCCCCCTCCCCTGCCTTGGGTAGGTAAACCTCTCCTCTCTCTCTCTCTCTCTCTCTCTCTCTCTCTCATTTACTTTTTAAATAAACTATGTTTTCCAATTTAAAAAAACAAACAAAAGATAATCATTACATAAGAAGTGTTGCTTTTAAACTCTCTGTTTTGTAATCTTTGGCATATTTGTATATTGCCTATGCAATTTTCAATTATTCCTACATTTCACAAACGCTCCCTTACACTATGCATGTGTATATTTTTGCCCTTAGTGTAGACCTTGGCACTAAACAGACATTCAACAATGTCTGGAATGGAATGAAATTGAAGTGTGGAAAGCAATGCTTAAAGTCCTTTTAGATATTATTTTCCAGGGAAAATAATTTAACAAGCTTGCTACTAATAGAAAACATTATTTGAACAACACAATCTCATGATTGATGCCCGAAGAGCACGGGAGTGAATAGGAATTCTCAGAATGTCCCCCAAAAGAGAAAATCCTCGATCTGGTTCTGGCTGAGTAACAGTTTAGTTCCAGTAACCCTACTTATTTTTTAACCAAAGTGTGAATACCCACCTAAAGACATAGCTTCCTCCTTGTATTATAAGCTTCTGCTCAGTAAAACTGGTTGATTTCCATTGTCAACATATGTTTCTACAGCTGCTTTGTTCAGGTAGTGAATACAACTAAAGGTTATTACAGCTTTAAATTCTTTAAAATTCTTCTAACCCAAGGAATAATTTGTTGTGCTTGGGGCATTTGATGATAGAAATCAAAAGATAGGGACAATGAGAGAAATTTGATCAACTGCCTTACCGTATTAGCAATGAACCTAGGGGGGGAAATCGTGATTTTTTTCTAAATGAAATCTTATTATACTTCTCTCATATAATATTTTAGAGAAAATGTGAAAATGGCAGTTATAAACCTTCTAAGATTTTTTTCAACAATGTCATTCAGTCAAAGATCAGATGAAATTGTGTTGATTCACTGGGATATACTTTTACCTCCACATCATTTCAGGAAAGTCGGTTTTTATTATTTTGTAAGTTGCTTCATTTCACAACTCTTTTAACAACTAGTAATTTTTTTGTGTTTGAAACATACTTCTGATTCTTTCCTTTTTAGTTGACATTCTTTAATGTGGTCCTTAGTGAAAATGGAGAATAGTTTCTTAATTGTTTCCCCATCTACCTTAAGATATAAGTGATTGCAGTACTGCATGTTTCCTGAATATTTAATCAGTGCTTAGGAATGATTTTATGCACGTTAAAAGCAATTATATGTTCTTGGTTCAGTATGTAAAACTCCATTTCCTATATTTTTTTCTACTCAAATTATGCAATAAAATCCATGTTTGTTAGTTATTTTTCTTTAATATAAGCATCTCTTTGAAAATATACCTATCAATTTTTGTTAAAACCTTCCATAACAAGCCAAAAAGTTCTGAATTCTTAACTTCTACTCCAGTGCACTCATACCCAACTAGATATTATCCACCAATAATACAAATAAATTTCATCAGTTAAGACATCTACAAACATAAAAGCAATTACTTATGGTCAGTAGACTTGAAGTCAAACAAATCTGTAGTATTACACAGATGAGTAATGAATAGAGAGTTGTGGTGGCAGTGGGTATAGGGGCTGCAGAAATTCCCTTCTGCTGGCAATGACTGCAGAATTTATGCGTTCTTTGACGGTGACAAATATAGTAGCAAATTGTACTCTCTATCAGTAAGGTTTTCCATTAAGTTTCCCTAGGTAATTAATTTCTGTCCCTGCCCTTCACTGCACATCTGAGAATATCTAAAGCAGAAAGCATTCTTAACTATGACATAATATTTAAAATTTTACCAGAATAAAAACACATTAATAAGCATAGAGCAAGCATTACATACTCCTACTGCTTGTAGAGATAATGTATTTTGTTTTGGAATTCTGCTTTCAATTTTCCCACTTTTCTTCAAACTCCAATGATTATGCCACTCTGGCAAGCAGAGACTCAAAGTTTGATATAATTAGATTTGGAAGAACAGAGCAATGTAAAATGTCATATACCTGATTGTGGTAGTGTGGAATTCATGCTAATTACACACAGTATGAAATAACATTCAAAAGTTAGAAAATCTGAACTAAGTTATTGCAGCAAACTACTAACTCTCAGCCATAATCAGCCAGTCTCTTAGGTGCTAGAGCTGTTATGATCCCTACTTTCTAAGAATCTGCAGGCCCTTCATTCATCGCGACTCACTTAGCCAGCTCTCAACCCATGACTTCTTAGTGAGTACCTTTAGTTCCATTGAAAAGAGTACTACTTAACTCACCTCTCTAGAAGTAACCATCTTTTTTCTTTTTGGTTGGAGAGGGGTGGTCCTTTATATTTTCCAGAGCTAACTGGAGAGTTCTTAGTCCCTCTTCAAGTCTACATTTCCAATTGATCCTTTATCTACTGACCTTGTCTAGACTATATTCCTATATCACAGACCTGTTACATTAGTGTTAGGATTGTAGACTTAAATTCAATTGGCCTAAAGCTCTCTCTCTACCTTGAGTTTCAACGTAGCAAACTGCAATCTAACTTAGTTTGTAAACAAACCGCAACCTACAAAAAGGAAATTCTTGTAGCAAGGAGCTGAATCTCAGTCAATCATAGCAGCCAGGTCTTTGGTCCATCACAGGCTACCAACTGATCAGACCATGTCCATGTAAGGCAATGCCACACCATACCATGTCTGAATAAGGCAAGTGCCAAGCCGTGATCAACCATGCTGTTTCTGTATGGTGCTTCCTTTTTGTCTACAAATACTGCCCATCCACTTTGCTGGGTAGAGATCACTGAACTACTCCTGGTCTGAGTGTTGCCCAAATCATGAATCATTATTTACTCAGATAAACTCTGTCAAGTTTAATTTGTTTAGTTTTTCTTTTAACAGACTATACAAATTAAATTGGGAGCTTTTATAAATACAGTTACATAATAATACACAAATTTCAGTTATAAGTGTCTACATTTCAAAAAAATTTATAAGTTAAAAATTCCACCAACTTTCATTTAAAAAGATTGTGTATATGTATCTGTGTGTATGTTTCTTTTTTATGTATTCATACAGGTAGGCTTACATTTTTAAAGCTGAATTCCGAAATGATGTTTTGAAAATCTTTACTAGCTTTTAAAAATATGTCATTGAATTTGTTTTTTAAAAAATCAGATAGACACATTAAGCTCCAATGATTTGGAGAATTGAATTTTAACTGAAATTAGATACACTGCATAAGTGCAAAAGCAGTAAGAACACTTGGAAACCTTTGGATTAAATTTGGTTTAGATACAGATAGATCTTAAATAAAAAAGAAATTATTAGTTGTCAGCACTTTCATACAAACAACTGAGGCTACATATGAATCAATGCATTGTCATTTTTATGAACATACATGTGATGATAAGAATTTTCCTCCCTTTGTAGAGAACCAGACTAGTTAGGACAAGGCAGCCTAGTGATTAAAGTTGGCTGCTGCAGTCTGGTCATCTTGGTTTGACTCTTGTCTCCATTACTTATTGACACTGCACAAGTTATTTAACTTTACTTTCCTCTCCTGCAAAACAGGATCAATTCCTGCTATATGCTTAAAAGTTGAATCCACAAAAGATTATTAGTTTCATATTACTGCTAGCATAATTATGCCAAAATATTTGTTAATAGTTTATGTAGTTTGGTAGACAACATATAAGCACATATATTTGATATTAAAATTGATTAACTGAATAATTGGCATTACATAGTCCATATAGGTATGGACTCAGTCAAACTCCTTGTTATAGGCTAAATGGTGAACACTGATATGCTGAAGTCCTGACTCCCAGCACCTCATAATGTGATGATTTGGGGACACAAGGTCTTTAAAGAGGCAATTAAGTGAAATCGAGGTCATTAAGGTGAGCCCTAATCCAGTATGTCTGGTGTTTTTAAAAGAAGAGAAAATTAGAACACAGACTTAAAAGACCACATGAAGACACAGGAAGAAGTTGGTCATCTACAAACCAAAGAGAGAGACCTTAAAAGAAACAATCCGCCGACACCTTGGCCTCACACTTTTAGCCTTCAGAACTGTGAGAAAATATCTGTTTGTATCCAGTCTGTAGTATTTTGTTATGGCAGCCAAAGCAAACTAACACACTATCTAGGTTCACATCCTAGCATTTAGCAGTATTATGCTGGGTAAATTATTTAACCTCTCTGTGTGTCAGTTTCCTCATCTGTGAAATGGGGATATTAAGATCCACCAATTCTAGGGTTATTTTAAGAAGTGAATCCCTATATGGGACTTAACAAATGGTCTGGTTTATAACAGGCCCTTGGTATTAGTTTATATCATTTTTATGAACCCAGAATTTTGACTTTTCTTCAATAGGCTGCCTGTGTTGCACAGCATATATAAAATGTATTTTTCTATTTATAAAGGAATAACTACATATCACTGAAACTTAGATGAGAAAATTGTTTGACACCATTTCAATGTACAATTGAGAGTGACAGTTTCATGTCTGAGGTCTTTTATGAATGTGATTTTTCCCCTTTCAAAATTTAAAGGAGGAAAATGGGCCTTCATGAAATGATGTCTGACAACAGCTGCCTCTGTTGAAAAGCATATGGGAAATGGCCTTTGAGGATTCAGGAGTTAGAGGTGACTGCTTTTGTGACTAGACTGTTGTTATTTTTAAATGAAAAGGATGAGCAATTTCAGAAATAGGAGAGCCAAAGTATCAAGCTTGGATTTGACAAGACTGCCTAGATGCACTTTAATATCTGTCTAAATATTTGGCCAAAAAACACAAAACAAAAGCCTTAATTAATTTATTAAAAAACAGAAATATTTGCTTTAGTCATCTCCTCCAGTGACAACAAGCTCAGATGTTACTTATGATGTTCTTAATATTAAATTCAAACACATACCATGGACATCTGTGGGCACAATCAGCATAATTTGAGGCCGTGGATATGGAGACTAGAATGAAAGTGTTTTTCATATTTAAGTATTCTTATGTAAGCCACATTTAAGTATTCTTAGCTATCTGCTGTTCTTAATAATTAAACATAATTATTTAGTGTTTTCTGTGAGTGAGGCATTTTTAATATCATCTACTGGTCATATCACTCTGAATATTATCTCTGTTTTATAGATGAAGAAAGCAAAATGAAATAATTTGCCCAGAGTCAAAAACACACAAAAGGTGAAGGAAGAAATATTAAAATAATAACAACTAAGATCTGTTTTATTTCCAAGTTCAAAAATCTCAATTATTTTGAAGTGTATTCTTTCAAAAAGTGATGACAATTACTTCCTTGTTTAAAGTAATAGTCATTGTAACAAAGCCTAAGATTGTGATTTAAAAATAATATTCACTTTCTAAAATTTCTTTGTGATAAAAATATTAGCTAAGCCAGAATAGCTCTCAAATGTAGCTACAGCACGCTTCAGCTATTTCTAACTTCAAAATCTGTTAAAAAAAATTTTAATATCTCTAAAAGCCTTAAAATCAGCATTCTCTTAGGTACCAAGAAACTAGGGACCTTTTCAAACTGAGATATAGAATCAAATGAGATTCTGTGCATAAATTCATAATGTAAATATGACCAATCAATTATAATGTAAAAGTATCTATTAAATATGCATTTGACTTTTCTTTTTAAGAAGTCTTAAATCTTTGTGCTTTAAGCCTCATCCATTCACCCATCCATCCACCCAATTATTTATTCCACAGATGTTTATTGTCCACCTCCTACGTGAGAAGCATTGGTGAAGTTCTGGGGACCCAATAGTGAGCAAATCAGACATGGTCCCCACTCATGTTGGTTACCTCCTTTGCCATTTTTATAATCTTAGTCTAATGACAAGACTGGCAAAAAGGAAAGGAGGACTCACCAAGAAAGATTTACAATGACTTGATTGCTAACTCCTGTATATTTGTTTCTTTAGCATAAGGCATTCGTTTTTGAATTTCATGTATTAAACATCTGTTTATCTTGTTATAAAGCAATCTAATATTCTGTCACACATTGCCTCCTTCCATTTCTGAGAAAAAAATGCATTTTTCTTTTAATACTACCTCTTACTATGTCCATGTGTATGTATATGCATGCATTTCAGCAGCTGCAAGTAAACAAATTTATTATTAGATATTTCCCTTTATCTTTCCTATTTACTGGAATTTTACAGTGAATTATTATAACATCTTCTAAGATAGCATGTAAATTTCTTACAATGTAAAAAATATATATTATTTTAAAATAGCTTCTTAAAATGTTGTTTTTGCCTATTGTAGTTTCTTTCACCCAACAAATTGTACTTACAGTGTATTGAAAGTTATTCTTTGTTCTGGGGACATAAAGATGTATGAAACATGATATGGGCCCTTAGTAGTTCGTAACCACTGTGAAAGACCAACGTGGAAAGGAACAAAGGCAATACAGTGTTCAAAGTGCAACAATAGAACTATCATAAAGATTCTGAATATTAGAAAGTAATGAAGGCCATAATGAGGGTATCCACAACATCCAGCAAATACACAGGTTTGAAGCAGACAACCATGCCTGAGGAATATTAATAAAGGACACCTTTGCAGAGGAACAGACAGTTGCCCAAGCTCTACTGTGGTCTGGAAATACACTTTCACACTAAAAGAAACCAGGACTGCTTAGAGAAATTTCAGATTCTAGGTTTGGGGCAAGAAATGTACAAAATGAGCCTGAAATATGCTATAACAGAAAGTGAGAAATCTACCACAGACTTCTAGGATATAAAGGTCTATGATACA
Organism: Tarsius wallacei; assembly: GCA_963574415.1. Taxonomy (NCBI): domain Eukaryota; kingdom Metazoa; phylum Chordata; class Mammalia; order Primates; family Tarsiidae; genus Tarsius; species Tarsius wallacei. The sequence continues at coordinate 16,536 of CAUYQG010031748.1, read as the reverse complement.
ATTAGAAGAGACACTTCCTGGCTTGGGGCACCTTAAATTTCAAATATGATAATTACAACTGGTTGAAACTCATCAAATATGTTTAAGTCTATGAATGCATAGTAATATTAAATGTCATTAATTTCTAATCTTTGGAAAATAATTAAGGACCGATTTAATTGAAAGCTTGTATGTAAAAAAAAATCAAATACTCATCCTTTTTACTTTGTGAGCTTTAACACCAGGCAACCAAATTTTAAATTAAAGGCCATGTCTCTGTCTGTTAGGGTTAGTACAGAAAACTACCACAGACTGGATGGTTTATAAATACCAGAAATTTGTTGCCCACAGTTCTGGTGACAGAGAAGTCCAAGATCAAAGCACCAGCAAATTCAGTGCCTTGTGTATCCTGCTTCCTGGTTCATAAAAGGCCAGAGTCTTGCTGTGTCTTCACATGGCAGAAAGGATAAGAGTTTCTTCGAGTTCTCTTTCACAAAGGCACTAATCCCATTTATGAGGAATCCACTCTCATGACCTAGTCACCTTCCAAAGGCCCCACCATTAAATACCACCACGCTTACACTGGGGATTAGGTTTCAATGTATAAATTGTGTGAGGACACAAAAATTCAGTCTCTATGAGGCACCATGTATTTACAAGTATTCTAACGAATAAGTGAAAAATAAATGTTAAATTACAATATAAAGCAATTTTGGTTCATTAATTTAACAAATGTACCATACTAATGTAAGACATTAATAACAAGGGAAACTGAGTGTGAGTTATATGAGAATGTTCTGTACTTTCTTCACAGTGTTCCTATAAACTCAAAATCTTCCTTAAAAATAACATTTATTTTAAAAATTAGAGCCTTACCATTCTGAAATTCCTTAAGAATTAATTATTCTAGTTACTAAGCATTGATGGCTAGTAATTGCAAATAACATCACAATAATAGAAAAAAAACACTGGGAGACAATTCCTCATAATGTTTCTGCATGGCTTTTATCAGCTTTTCTTCTTGATTATTTTTTTCAAGAATGTATAGTAAACAGCATTGGAATATGAAGACAGTTTCTCTCTCCAGAGAACGGATTTTTTTTTTTAGCAGTCCCTTTTTATCAGAAGAGGCTTCATAAGCTCAGAGTTTGCCAACTGTGACATGCATCCATTTTGTACACAGTATCCACCTGTTTGTGCTTTCTAATCGCTTCCATGAGACTTGCCCCAGGAGTAATGGAAGCCCATGTAAACATGAAGCTCATGCTGATTGTTGTGTCTTGGAGTCTCATGTCTTCTGCCAACACAAGTGACAGAAAAACTTGTTAGCTTGCAAACAGGCTAAAATCTCAGACACTTGACATTCTTGACAACAACAAGGCGTTACATGCCCCCTGCTGAATGAATACACCACCACCTACGGCTTCATCAAAGGGATTGAAATGAGTATTATAAAGTCTCCGAATCCAACTGCCAATTTGTTGGAAGTACAAGAGACAGAGTACATGGTGAACTCTGTCATGAGTATATGATGAACAAAACCCAGGTTTCATAAAATTCTACAGAAAAAATGCCCCAGGTATTTGAATAGGTAAATTATGAGAAGAGAAACAGGGAGGAAGAGGGTTTTGTAGTTAAAAGCCTTAAAAGTAATTTGAAAAAAAAAATTAACCAAACTTTAGTGTCTATGGATGCATAGTTGGGCGATAAAACTATAAAGAAACACAAAAAAAGCAATTTCTATCCAAGTAAGAATGATGGTTACTTTCAGGAAGAAAAGCATTTGAGATTGGGATTTGGCACTAGTGAAGTTTCTGGGGTGGCTTGTAAAGTTCTAGTTCTTGATGTAGGATGATAGTTATAAGGTTGTTTGCCTTTTCAAAACTCCTTAAGCTATGCACGTGTTCTGTGATGATTTCAGTATTCTCAATATAAAAATATTAAAAAGCTATCAAGTGAAAAAAATAAGGGAGGACATATTGATGTCCCATCCTTTTCTACATCTCACCACTTGATATATGATATTAGGAGCAAAACAATTTCAGATTGCATAATATTCCTTGCTATCACATTCTCTCTATTCATACTCAGGAACTGAATATATTAGTAAGAAACACTTGTGTAATGTAGGCAGAGAGAATAATATGTTTAATGCTAAAGTTCCTTGAGAGAGCCTAGTGTTGTCCACAGGTTTAAGACCCCTGAATGGAAAATGAGGCAGGGAAGATAGAGGACTCCACTGGAAAAACATAATGTATGAATTCAGAATTTTATGTCAGTCAATGGGGAGTTAGTGGCCCCATATACAAGGAAATTGGGGTGTGATTTATTTTGTAGAATTATCTCCCCTGTTGCAGGATAAAAATAGGGTAGAGTGGTGAGAGAATGGTGGAGAGGAAAAAGCTAGGATATTCTTTCTTAAGAGATGATGAGGGTAGTGAATACAGAACAGACAGTGCTGAGATTCAAGTCATCTTTCTGAGGTGGAATAAAAAGAGACTTAAGTGACTTACTGGATATGGGGATTGAAGAACAAGAAATAGGGAGTGACTAAAGTTTTTAGCTTGGGAGAGTTAGTAGATGAGGCTGTAAAAAACTGGGATAAGGAGTAAGTCTGCAGAAATAATTTTCCCAAATACTATATGAAGTCTTTGTTTATCTGAAGCTAAACTAACATTTACCTTTTTACAAAATATTTCAAATGGTATCAACATCTATATGTTTGTTAAATTCGGATAGTAAGCACACGTATTTGATATATTTTTCTGTATGCTTTATCAATTTTTAATTTAAAATTAAATTATGACATCACCTGTGACTTCATATATCTTTACAGATGTCAGGTTATATCATTTTTTTTTTTTTTGAGTCGGAGTCTCACTCTGTCACCCAGGCTGGAGTGCAGTGGCATGTTGCTCACGGCCACCGCAGCCTCAACCTGCTGGGCTCTGATGATCCTTCCACCTCAGCCTTCTAAGTAACTGGAACTACAGATGCATGCCACCATACCTGGCTTATTTTTTTATTTATTGTAGAGATGAGGTCTCCCCAAGTTGTCCAGGCTGGCCTTGAACCTGTGGGCTTAGGCAATCCTCTCACCTTGGCCTCCTAAAGTGCTGGGGTTACAGGCTTGAGCCACTGCGCCCAGCTTATATTATTGTTTACATAGGTATAAAATCAGTGGTTCTCAGCTGGGGTGTTTTGTTTCCCAGGAAACATCTGACAATGTCTGGAAAAAAGTGTGGTCATCTCCCTTGCAAGTTGTGTGCTTCTGTCATCTAATGGGTAGACATCATACATGCTCTGGACAGTCCTTCCTTCCCAATCTCAACCCCACTGCTAGGCAAAGAATGATAAGGTTCTAAATGCCAAGGTTAATAGACTTATTAATTTGATGCAACTTTTAAATTTTATTGCATATAAAGTTGCCTTGGGGGTTTTCTGAAAGTAGTAAAAATTAACAGTGTCTACTATTTAACTATTAGCATGGCCTCAAATATTTAGACATTATGAAGAAAACTAACATTAACATTCTCCCATTAATATGCATTATAAACTGAATTTATCATTGTACATATCCAAAAGTATAAGCAGATACACAAATAGTTAGGTAGACAAACTGATAGTGATAGCAGGAAGAATGATGCATGGATAGGTAAAATACCTATTTATGGGTAAAATGAGTGTGTTCTCTCTCTCTCTCTCTCTCTCCACTCTGTAACCCAATTTTGCAGTGGCAAAGCTTTCTACATTGATTTTTTTTTTCATTCACTATTAAAAAGCTTGCTTAACACAACTTAGGGACATTAAGACTAAGATGTTCTATTTATAGCAAATTTACAAACAAAGTCAGCCGTTTCCTTTATAAGCATAATTCTCCTTTATCTCTGAGAAAGTATGTTTTGTTAGAAAGATTATGTTTTATAGTCTCCAAGCTGTACTCAGTAACTAAGCTCATTTAAATATAAAAAATAACAATGTCTCCCAGGAAGGAACAAATGAAAAAAATGAACAATCTCTTCCTAACTGGTTACAGGTGCAGTAGACAAATGCTTGTGATAATCTTTGTGTTACTCTCATTTATTGTATTCCCTTTAAGGCAACCGGACAAAGATATATGGTTTTTCTCTCTTCTGAGTCAACTTTGCCACCTTCCTCTTGGGAAGGGATTTATTAATCATACCAGGCTTCAGTAGTGGTTGACAACATTAGATTATATTCCCAGGGGTGTGGTCCTAGGTTTGTGATATGCTCATTGGCACCAGAAACATCAATAACCTTCTAATCTTCTAGAGAATGACTGTAGGTATTGACTTGTTCTCATTCCCATCATCATCTTCATCATCAGCACAGCACTAGCATTTTATATGCACATTACAGTTTTAAAAGCCCCTTTATATAAATATCACATTTAACCTTCAATCAGCAACTTCTGAACCCATTCACAAAATTTCAACAGATATTTTCAAAATTATGTAAAACTATAAAATGCATTGAGGCTTTAAGTTCATGAACTACAAGAATCTTAGAAGGAATTGATATTAATAAAATGATGACAAAGGTGACATTTGATTTAACACCCTTGAATTTCACCACTGAAAAACCTTTCACCTCTCTTTCCTAGAACTTGTTCTCTTAATCCTTCATTAATTTCCTTAAGCAGGCCCATCAATACTAAAATCTGATGCAATCTCTACTAGCTGACACACAGAAATAAAATGTATAAAATAATTCATGCTAAGGTCTGTTTAGCTGACACAGTTACCTCAAATCCCTTTTAGAAAATGTTAGGGTACAAAAAGATAGATAAAACAAATTAGGTCATGGGGATTAAGTTTCTGCAGAAGGATGTTTTTCTACTGCTCAAATCTACTGCTGCTGTAATTCCTAACACTGGAACTACTGTTCTTTCTCTAACTACCATTATTACCTCTCTTATAACTGATTGCTTCTATGAGCACTTACTATATAGCTGGCACCGTGCTCCATGTTTTGCATAGAATTTCGAAGTTAATTATGTTCATGTTACTGTTTTAAAAAAACATGCCTAATTTGATTTGTTCGACTCTACTACCATTCTCCCACATAGACGATTACCTATACTGCACAAATACATGGCCATTGAGGATACATGATTATCTAATTTATATAGAAAATTACTCCTGCACTACCATGAAATAATTTGCTGACAGTGACATATCATGAAAAAGACAAGAGGGACAGCATATGAATGTAACTTGTGCATCAAAGGTTATATTGAAAGTATCGTTATATGTTTTCTGATATTAGCCCAAAGTCCTCAGTATTTTTGCCCAAAAAATATCTGCTACAGATGTTAGGGAAGATGTGTGAGAGTAAATAACTTATCTGACAAAGAAAAAAAGAGTAATAGTTTAAATCATTGACATTAATTTTAATAAATCACTGACATTAATTTTAATAAATCATAAATGTTAATGATCAATATAATCTGTATTCATTATTTGAATTACCATAAACATATAAATATGTCATCTTCAAGAAATATTTGCCTGAAGTAATTTCATTTGAATAAATGTCAGTGTTAAAAGATACCTCCCTAAGTAATAGCTCTTCTTTTTTCTATTTTACTTCAAAGATCAGAGTACAACAGCTAAAATTAACCAAAGTGTTATATACATAATTTGCTTAATGATAAAGTAATTCAAAGCAGAAAATAATAGCAGACACTACTTCTAAAGAAAATTTAAGGCCGGGCTCGGTGGCTCAGCCTGTAATCTCAGCACTTTGGGAAGCCAAGATGAGTGGATTGCCTGAGCCCACGGGTTCGAGACCCACACAAGCTCCTTGATGAGACATCATCTCTACAATAAAATAAAAAATTAGCTGGGCCCCGTGGTAGCGCGTGCCTGGAAGGCTGAGGCGGAAGGATTGCTGGAGCCCAGCGGGTTGAGGTTGCGGTGGCCAGGAGCCTGCCATTGCACTCCAGTCTGGGTGACAGAGTGAGGCTCCAACTCAAAAAAAAAAAAGAAAAGAAAAAGAAAGAAAATTTTAAAAAATACAGAAAAATGATTTGACATTCTGAATAATCTGTTACACTGAAACTTGAAAAAAAAATCCTCACAGATCATATCATATTATTTAGAAAGCCATTAGTTTCTATACCTGTTTCTATAAACTTAGAAATACACAGATGTTCACTTTCAGTTACAGATGAAAATCATAAAATAAGCATATATTTCAGAAAAAAGGGCAAAGCATGTTTATCTTTATCATAACATTTGAGAAATTTATCGAAAAAAATCTTTCAATGTTAAATTTATTTTTAAACACTAAAATAGAAAAGATAAGCCATCTTTCATAGAAAAAAGCGACATGGATTTTTTTAAATATTAGAGAATATTCTATCTTATATATGTGTCTAAATATTATTGGATATTGTATTTTTAAGAATTATTTTAAAGCTTTTGAAAATGCTACTTGTAAAATCAATAGGCTGTATTTCTCTAAGGACAGTATAGCCTTTAGAATACATTTTACTCAATTTCATCTGAACTTTATTACATTATTATAGAAAAGACAAAGCAAATAAATGCCCATAGAGACAAAGTGAATTTTAGTGTCATTAGAATCTATGTTTTGTATAATTTTATCTGCTTCGCATGAGCTTCAGATTGTGTATCTTTTTTTAAACAGTAATTTCCTGTACAGGACCTATTATTATACTTCATATATGATACAGTAATTACTAAATATTAATTGAATATATAACATAGCTATTATTAAATGTTAATTGAATTGGATGAAAATTCCATGTATATCTCTGAATTCATTACATCAAGGTTGCTAAGATTTTTTTAAATGCCTATATATTTTTTCTGACTATATTTTCAACTTATAGATAAATAGTTGCTCAAAATTTTACCTTTCTGAATTTGTTCAAAATAGTCCATCCATTAATTTCCTTATTCCCTCAGTCAATAAGTATTTAATGAATTCTTGCTAAGTGTCATGTCAGGGCTTTGTTTGGGACACACATAAATTAATCAAACCAAAATTCTTTCTAAAGTCTTAGTATGTCATAGGGAACTACAATAAGTACTTAAGTTGCTGCACTTAAAGCAGAAAATGTATAAATGTCATAGAAAGTGGTAAAGACAAATTTGATATTTTTAGGTGACATCTATTAGCAAATTCTGGTATAATTAAGGGAAAACTTAAGGATTTCCATCGTCTAATCTATTAAGCTTAGTAGATAAAATAGGAATTACCAAAGAAATAGCAACATCTTGAAAACTTATGAGCAATGGCCCCAAGGGTGATAGCCAAATAAGCTTTAATAAAAATTCAGCAGAAAACAACATCCTAGGAGAAGCCCAAAAGTAAATTTCACTGATAAATATGTAGAATATATGAATGCAGAATATTTTGAAATATAATAACCATACAAAACAATGCTTACTAGCATCAAAGTGAAGGGTCTAGAGGAACCTGAATTAGCATAATCTAGAATTCAGCTATATTGTTATCTCATGGGATTAGAACATATTATGTTAGTAATGTATTCATTCATTACAAATCTGCAGATAATCATCACGCATAGCATATATTATTGCATATCCTCGATTCGATAATATGCTGAGGTTACTTAAAGTTAATCATTTAGAATATGAACACATTTTTTTTCCTGTAGTGATTTTAACTAAAATAAGGTAGAATCTAGTAAAGTAACAAATAATTTTTATCAAAAATGCAGTTAGGCTACATAGATATATTTAAGATACATTAATTATAATTTAATGTTTAATGTAATATAATATAAATTACATTAATTATAATGTAATGTAATATAAATAATTTAGAATTCATATAATTTATGTAGGATATACATATTAACTGACATACCAAAGTCATGTAATAAAATTGTCAAACTGTTTTAAAAAGTCATTTTCTTGTGCTTTTCCCTTCAAGCTGAATATTCTTTCACTCTTTTTCAGCTCAAAAACTTGTGATTCCAAACTTTTTTAGGCATCATTGGTTTTTCAGATGTACAGCACAAGCTTCAGTGACAACACCCTCAAGTTTTAACCATGGATGGTTTGGGGCATAGTTCATGAAAATGGTTTTTCTAATGCTTGATAGTAAAGCCAATGGAGCATCATTTCAAGAATTGCTTTGCTGGTTCCCCAAAATTTCACAATGAGTACTATTTGGAATATTCATTTCAATGAAGATTTTAGTCATGAGGAAATAGGCCATGATTAAGATGTTTTTAAGGAAACAGAGCAGAAAATGAAATAAACAGAATTAAGGCTCTCAGAACTGAGATTCTCATCCCATCAGTGACTGACCGCTTTAACTCACTATTCTTTAATCAAAATGTTGCAAATAACCATAGCAATTTAATGTCTACTTCTCTAATGTCTACTTCTTTAATGTCTACTTCTCTAAATATTTTCACCATATAACTATGTTGACATGCATATACTTATGGGATCTGACATAGTGTGAATGTCTGCTGTTCCCTCTAAATGTTATGTTGAAATGTGATTCCTGATGTTGGAGGTGGGGCCTAGTGGGAGGTACTTTGGTCATGTACATGGATTCCTAATGAGTTCGCAGGCCCGTAGTTCTTTTGAGAGTTGGTTGTTTAAAAGAGTCTGGCACCTCCTTCTCTTTCTCTCTCTCTTGCTTCCACTTTGGCCATGTAACACATCTCCTCCTTCTCCACCTTCGGCCATGATTGAAAGCTGCCTGAAGACTCATCAGCTCAGCAGATGCTGGTGCCATGCAAAACTCTGTCCAAAATAAACCTCTTTCCTTTATAAATTACTCAGACTCTGATATTTCTTTAGCAATGCAAAATGGACGAATACAGGGTTCCTCATTCAAAAAGAAAAAACTAATATAATCAGTGATTTCAAATTCTTAAATGTTCTCTATAGCATTGTGAGAATCTTAAATCAAGAAACATAATATCACAACTCTTAAATAACTGACATTAAGAAAAAATAATTATAACCATCGTAACCTATTCTAATTTTGTCCATCCTGATCTGATTGATTCAAAGGTATTAAAATAAATTATAGAGGATACTAAAAAACATGTAAAAAATTGAAACAGACTTAGTCACATTTTTAATAATCATTGCTCTATGGTCTGAATTTGAAGCTGCCCCTTTCTCTCCTCACAGAATGATCTCACTTGGAAAGACACGTGGTCAAAGAAAGAGTTATATACCAGCTTTTTCTGAAAGACAACTTATAAATAAACTACGTGTTTACACCCTGCTTAGTTCATATTATTTGCTTCAAGTTGTATCTTTTGCAGGATAAGAAAATTTTCTACTAAAGAGGACATTCTTTGGCAATTTATCACTATTAGAATATCTTACCCAAATGTGTGCTTCACTGCCTCCATTTCATTTCATTCCTGTCCACAATTTTTAAAATGTTGTTAGTAATAGAATTCACAGAAAAATCATTTTGCAAATGCCAATGCGTTTACTGTCAGTAGCCATGCCAGTCTCAAAAAACGCCAGTGTTTTGGATTTATGCCTTCTTAAATATTTTCCGCCAAAATATTTTCTCAAGAGAGAAGCATGAACAAACTAGCTAGTCAATTATTCTTGATTAACATTATTTTTATTTTATCCTGAAAATGTTTTCTATACCTATTCATGGTGTCTAAGAATATTTTATTTAAGATTCATCTAGCACAAGAAAATATTCTTAAAAATACAAAGCATTATAGTTAATTTCATTGTTGCTATTTTGCATTCATCTGTAGAAATGGTCAGAGAAGTTATGTTTTCTTCTCTTGTTGAAATTAAAATTAACTCTTGGGAGGTTTACACATTATCATAATGTCCTTTCCATCAACTGTTCCACTGGAGTTTTACAACCAAGCTGAATCAATTAAAATAGATAAATCTCCAATAAAGGGTAACTCTGAACCAGAATTTCATCACTAATTCTCTGGGGAATGAGCAAAGATACCTGAGGCCAAATTTACTTAATTGTTCCATGATAAAGCCTTGTGTTTAATCACAGACTGCTTCAAAGGAATTCCCAATAGTTTTAATTAATTAGCTTCATTCCTTGTTCATTCACAGAGTTGAAAATATTTTACATATCTTATCTTAGCTGAAAAGTCATCATTTATTTTATTTTGTAATTTTTTTTTCTTTTAAGCTGAAGGATATCATAGAAAGAGTTCCTACCACTGGGGATAGAAGGTGAATCAAGATTTGTAGTAGTTACTCAAAACTGAGTGAGCTGCTCAAAGCTTCACTGCAGAAATTTAACCAAAAGGAAATTAACTTTAAAACAATTAAAACTGTTTAAATTATACATACATATATATGATTCATGCCGCATTTTCACTGTTCTATATTATAAAAATATGAATTTGTTTTCCACCTGGTTGATAATTTTAAGTGTCATTTACATTATAAAAATCAGTTGCAGACCAGGCACAGGAGGTGGGGCCTGTAGGATCTCTTGAGGTCAGGAGTTTGAGACCAGCCTGGGCAACATAGGGAGAGCTAACCTCTACAAAAAAAAAATTTAAAAAGTTAGCCAGGTGTAGTAGCTACTAGGGAGGCTGATGTAGGAGATTGCTTGAGCCCAGGAGCTGGAGGCTGTGGTGAGCCATGACCTTGCCACTGCACTCCAGCCTGGGCAACAAAGTGAGACCCTGACAAAAAAGAAAAAAAATCAGTTGTAGTCAACATGTCAGTGGTAACATGTAGAATGGCTGAGCCAAGAAGAGGGCAAACTTCTGGGCATCTAAAAATCAATGTTGTTTACTTGGACTTGCACTATTCTAGGAAAAGAAAATACACAGACAGGAGTAAAAAAAGAAATCTATATCCATTTCCATCTGCATGATCTTGGACAAGTTTCTTAATCCCCCTGTAAAGATGTTAAAGAGTGCCTGTGTCTCCAGGGTGACTGAAAGATTCTATGAATGCCATTAAGACTTTTAATAATATTTTTATGTAAAGCAGATTTAAGATGGTTCATTACTTTAATAGAATAGAGTCAAGAATGAAGGGGAGGTAAGGTAGGAAGGAGTATATCTCTCAACAACACTCAGCTGAAGTAGAAATGACTCTTCCACTCCCCTTCCACTAGTAGATTGGTAGCTGCCATGGGCATCCTGCCTGCTGCAGGAAGGCAATCTTTCTGAGGTAGACTGAGAAATCCAGCCTCTTTAACATGATGTGTGCCCCCAGGAGAGAGCCAAGTTGGAAGTCTTTCCCTTAAATTCCCAGCTATAAGAAGGAGATAAGTCCACTTTGGACTTGAAAAAGAACGTGAGACTATAAGAAAGAAAGATCATGAAGTAATTGCATGCATACATAGTCAGTATTAGGTTTGTAACTTTTAGCCAAGCTACTTGCTAAAACATACCTATAAAATGTGTGTGTGTGTGTGTGTGTGTGTGTGTGTGTGTGTGTGTGTGTTTATAACTTTCCCGATTCTTTGCCCTAACTTCTCAGAGTGTCTTCTTCCCTCTTGGCACTTTCTATTCCAGGCCTTACTGTGTTAAGGTATTGCCTGAAAAAAAAGTAACTTAAAGAGAACATTCAGTCAGAGATTGACAAGAGCAAAGACAGAAAAATAGATTCCCATTTAAATTATTTAGGCCACTCCAAATGTGCCTATCCACATCCACAATGCACACATTTCAAAATACAGTTTAAAAAGTTCCTTGCTGATGCCCAGATTATGTGATAATTCTTTTTATTTGTTTTATTTAATAATTCCAAGTTACTAAATGTAGTATGCATTTTGTGCAGTTGCATTTAGTCTTTATGGCCCCTGGGCATCAGAACACTTAAATTTCCTTCACTATGACAGAGATTGCAGAATCACTACCTGGGAACTAAGCCTCCCCAGCAGCAAGGTGAATGCCTGCAATTTATATGGGTGAAAGTGATTCATGCCACTTTTCCTATTTGAGTTCTTCTGTGTACTTTCCCCAGCAAACTGCCAAACACAAAAGACTCCAAGGTTCTTAAGGAAGGTGGAGCCAGAAAATGGAAGGTGTCTGGGTCTTTAAATGACCATCTTCTGATCAGGAATATGTGTTTTAGATTTTATGTGGGTAAAAAACACTGTGCTAAGGCATTAAAATTTTAACATTGACCAGTTAAAGCACTTAACTGTTGTTTGTCCTAAGTACTACACTCATTAATAACTCCTCTGGTACCTTTAGGATATGTTAGCATCCTAAACTGCTGAACATCAAAGTGTTATCTAACTACACAGAAGAGCCGTTTTATCATCTCGTACAAACCCAGACTGAAGTAGTTGAATAGTATAACATTTTAGATGTCCAATCAATCCTTGAATTGTATTTTTTTTCTCTAATTCGTCTTCTACATCAGAAAATCATCAAGCACTTCTCCTGAAATTTGCTATCTGTGGGGGAGAAAAGTGAACCAGAGCTTTACGACAAGGCTTGATTCCTTGTTCTTGTAAAAAGATGAGTGTTTCAGAATTTCAAGGTTGATCATGACAATGGCAGCGCAGTTGCTCATATCAGCAACTCCTTCTTTCTTAACCATCACCATAGAAACATGATAGATCAAAAGAAACAAACATATAACCTCTCTCCATAGTATATGAATATCTCAAAGGGATGACAGGATTTATGTTTAAACATAAAGGAATTTTTGTAATTACTAGATATACATTCAAGGTAATCTTTAGAAAGCTGAAATAATCTTTAGAAAACAAAGAACTGATTACCACATGTTCTCATTCATAAGTGGATCCTGAACATTTACCATAATACTTTAAGAAAGGGATTGGCAGTAGTGGGAGACTGCCAGGAGATTGGGGGGGGGGCACATAACATCAATAAAGGTACCTGATCTCAAACCAAACAAAGTGAGGACCAAAGGGAGGCCCAAACATTACCTATGTGATGACCACTTGTGCACCTAATCCTGAATTGTACCCCACATCTTTAAAATAAAAAAATAAATTTTATAAAAAAGGAATCACGGAAAATTGAAGGGGAGATCTAAAATGATTATCTTTAAAAATTGAAAACAAATTGTCAGATTTGCTTAGTTTTATTTTATTTTATTATTTAATTTTTTAATTTTTTTTTTTTTTTTTGAGTTTGAGTCTCACTCTGTCGCCCAGACTGGAGTGCAGTGGCCGCTCCCGGCCACCGCAGCCTCGACCTGCTGGGCTCTGGCGATCCTTCTGCCTCAGCCTTCCAAGTAGCTGTAACTACAGGCCAGCGCTACCACGCCCAGCTAATTTTTTGATTTATTGTAGAGATGAGGTCTCCCCAAGTTGCCCAGGTGGGTCTCAAACCCGCGGGCTCAGGTAATTCACTCACCTTGCTTAGTTTTAAAATAAGCATAGTCATATCAAGTTATATAACTTATGTCAGTTTTTTAAATCATATTATTACTTGAGGCATAATATAAGGTTAATAGCTTTTATAACTGCACTAAAAAGCATAATTCTTCCATTCTCTTTCCTGGGCTATTCTAGTTTTACTTTTTTGGCAAAAGTATGCTTTTGGTAATTCTCAAAATTATTTAAGGTTATGTTAATTTTAAATAAAATTATTCATTTTAGCAGTTAGCTCTTTTTATTTTTTTTTTGAATTGGAGTCTTACTCTGTTACCCAGGCTGGAGTGCAGTGGCACACTCACGGCCACCACAGCCTCAACCTACAGGACTCAGGTTATCTTTCCGCCTCAGCCTTCCAAGTAGCTAAAACTACAGGTGCAGACCACCATGCCCAGCTAATTTTTTTATTTATTGTAGTGGTGAGGTCTCACCAAGTTGCCCAGGATGGTCTCAAACCCCTAGTCTCAGGCAATCCTCTTGCCTCGGCCTCCCAAAGTGCTGGGATTACAGGCTTGAGCCAATGCACCTGGCCTAATTGGCTCTTCTTTAATGTTCTTCTTTCTCTTTGGTCACTTTATCAGACTTAGATAGCCAAGAATGTAGGAGTAGAAGTTAGTTATTTGATAAATATTCAGACTCCCTGGCATAACTCAGACTATACTGTTTTATTATCTTCACTGAAGTGTTTATTTGTTCACCTTTTAAAGTGATGTCTCCCTCACAAGAACACATAAAAGAAAAGACCTTGTCTACCTGTTTACCTATCTAGAACTATCTCTTATTCAATAACACATAATAATTATAATAGTAGATAATTTAGACAATTTTGCCCATTATGGATTCATCATATAGTTACTGAACCTTCATTTCTCTTCAAATCACAAATGCTCAATCAATTCTATTTTGTAATTTTCTTTAATATATATTTAAATAGTATTTCCAATCAGAAAAGACCACAAGAATCTTGATGTCGATTTTCCAACATGCTGACAGTAAGGATTCCTCAACGTGACATCTATTGGCAACTTTAATTTGAAGATTCCTAACACTAAGAGGTAAAGAAGTAATCTTAAAATTTAAGTAAAATGATATAGGTCTGTTATTTGAAAAGAGACTTTTGTCTCTTGAATAAAAATAGATTTGAGATCTATTCTTGGGAAAAAGTGGTGTAGCACTGATTTGTATGTTCATCAAGGGACTTAGTGAAAAGTGGAGTATTTAGAAATAAATGTGTGCAAATGAAATGTATGTCAAATAAGAAATTCTAAATATCATTAATAACTGCTGAGAGGTTCTTGAAAGCCCTGGCTTAAAAGCACATCAATATGAACAGCTGAGTAGACCGAGGGGAGAGGGATGCCAACTTAAGTGGTTAAAATGATTTTCCTTATGTTCATATTCTGAATGAATCTTTTCTTCTGAAACCATGATTTTTAGTCAATCAGTACAATTTGCATTACAACATATATTTACTTTTACAGGGCCAAAGAAAATACGGACTTCTATTCTAAAGGGTATTTGCTTAAAATGATGTAAGTTCAGTTGTTCCTCAGTATTTAGTGAAAAGATTTTTTTAGCATGCCTCCCTGATGTGTTCATATGTTGTTATTTATACAATTAATAGATTCACTAATAGAAGAAGACACCTCAAAACACACTTACAAGCTATCACCGTTAAATTCAGTACAATTTGTAACCCATCAAATTCAATATTGCATAACATTAAACATTTCCATCAAAGAATTATGTGTGTATTTTATGGATGCTTTGTTTGAAAATGTCATGCATATATGCAACACATTTTTTTAATCCAATCCTCTTTTGTTGGACATAATGGTCAGTTCCATGATCTTGCTATTGTGAACAATGCTGCGATAAACATACATGTGCAGGTATCTTTTTAAAAGTGATTTGAGTTCTTCTAGGTATATTCCCAGCAGGGGGATTGCGAGGTCATATGGAAGGTCAATTTTTAGAACTTTCAGGAATCACCACACTGATTTCCACAGAGGCTGCACTGCTTTACACTCTCACCAATAGTGTAGAAGTGTTCCCTTTTCACTACATCCTCTCCAGCATCTGTTATTTTTTGAGTTATGATGATGGCCATTCTGACTGGAGTTATGTGGTATCTCAGTGTAGTTTTAATTTGCATCTCCTTGATGATTAGTGAGGATGAACATTTTTTCATGTATCTGTTGGCTGCTCGTGTGTTTTCTTCTGAGAAGTGTCTACTCATATATTTTTCCCACTTTGTAATGGGGCTGTTTTTTTCTTTTCAGCATGTTTAAGTTTCTTGTAGATCCTTGTTGTTAGACCTTTGTCAGACATGAACAACTACTGTAATACTATAAGAAAAGGATTGACAGTGATGGAAAACTATGCGGGGGGGGCGGGGGGGCAGGGAGATGGGATTAACAGTAGTCAATATCTGCCTGGGGGGGGGCACACCTCATCAACAAGGGTACCTGCACAATGAATATTTGTATACCTAACCCTTAATTGTACCGCACAATTTTCAAAAAATTTTAAAAAAAGAAAATGTCATGCAAATTTTGAAGGTACATCTTGTTACTAGCTTGTGTCTCAGGACACATTATACCATTAGGTCAAAGTTCATAACTAAAGATAGTATATGGAAATCCATACTTCACATAGCCTTCTTAATCATTTTGACTTCTCACCTCTTTTTTATCAATTTGTGCAGTTCATCACTGCTTTTTCACCTTGGAGTACAGCTGGACAACAGCAAGGAATGGAAGCGTCATCTTGCTATTGCTTCCCTACCCCAACCGCGTTATCATTTCTCCTCAGTACAAAGCTTTCTGAAAGGATATTCTTATATTTTCTATTTTGTAAAGTGTTAGTTTAGTTAAAGCTCAATGCTATTATCTGTAAAAACCACTTAACCTGGAACGCAACCTACAATACTCAGCAACACACTGACAGCAATCCCTTAAGTTAGGGGGGACACTACTGCCTACCCTTTGCATTAGGGGGTTCCCCCTCTTTCTTCAGAGTACCAAGAGTCAAGGGCTGGCCGGGCTCGGTGGCTCAGCCTGTAATCCCGCGCTTTGGGAGGCTGAGGTGAGTGGATTGCCTGAGCCCGCGGGTTCGAGACCCGCCTGGGCAACTTGGTGAGACCTCATCTCTACAATAAAAATCAAAAAATCAGCCGGGCATGGTAGCACG
>CAUYQG010031742.1:0-18326 GCA_963574415.1 Tarsius wallacei | reverse complement strand
TTGCCCAGGCTGGTCTCGAACCCCCGGGCTCAGGCAATCCTCTCGCCTCGGCCTCCCAAAGTGCTGGGATGACAGGCTGAGCCACCATGCCTGGCAACTTTGGTTTGTTTTAATGCATGAGGCCCCTTTGCCTTTGGGACTATTGCCCTGCTGTACATGCGATATTGCTCCCTGCTCACCAGACCAATCAAACGGGTCACAGGTGTCGGGGCTCAGGAATCCGGCGACTCTGATATGGCCGTCACGTCTTCTGCATTTACCAGAAAGCCAAGCGGTCAGCACTGGGGCACCGGTACAGCTTCCCGAGGTTTGCCACCTTTGCTTTCAAGAGAGGCACTTTGCTCCTCACCCCGCTGGGGCATGAGGATGCATTGTTCCCTCGGAGGTCTTGGAGTTGGAGGAGTCCAGGCCAACTCACTTTCTAAGCCTTTCCTTTGATTTTTTTGTTTTGTTTTCCAGACGGAGATTTGGGTTGGTTTGTCATGTCCAAGCATGAAACAGCTTTAGGGTTTTTTTCTAGGTCCATATGAGTCTAAGAATAATTGTCCAGTGGCTTCTGGAAGACTGTGAAACCACACAGCAGTTGTGCTGAGGTGTCTCTGCTAGAGGGTTTTATCTCCTTGTAGAAGCAGGTGACCTGGCTGGGCTTGGTGGCTCAGCATGGAATCCCAGCACTTTGGGAGGCCAAGGCAAGTGGATTGCCTGAGCCCGCAGGTTCGAGATCAACCCGGCCAACTTGGTGAGACGTCGTCTCTGTGATTTAAAAAAAAAATTAGTGGGACGTGGTAGCGCATACCTGTAGTTTCGGCTACTTGGAAGGCTGAGGCGGAAGGATCACCAGAGCCCAGGAGGTCGACGCTGGGGTTGCCGTGAGTGTGTGTGCCACTGCACTCCAGCCTGGGCGACGGAGTGAGACTCCAACTCAAAAGAATCAGGTGACCTATTGCAGATGGAAGCTGGAGACAGGAACTCCAAAAGTCATGCCGTATTTCTCAGGGTCCTTCAGGCGCTCAGTACAGAATACTGTAAGCCTGGAGGTATTCAGTGAAGGTCAGGCGACCCCAGAGGAAGATGTAGAGAAATGCCCGATGCCGTTTCTGTGAATGTTCTGTTCAACACCAAGATTCCGTAAGGATGTTTGTGTGGCTATTGTTAGCTCCCTTTCTCTTGATGTGGACTAAGATCTGTAGCCTAAAATAGAGCTTTTGGGGCTGGAACAAAAGGGCCTATTTGGAGAATAATTATAAACCTACTTGTGATCTCTGAATTAAAGGACCATAATAATAAGAGATAATAGAAGATAATCCATACCTGTTAAAAGACAAAATTCACAATTTGCCCAGCTTCCCATTTAGCAGACAAGCCTTACTGAGTACAGAGTATAACCTGCTTGCCTCTGATCTCCTTTGTTTAGGCTCTCGGCTGTTAGGACCCATTTAGACTGTGGAATTTTGGTTCAGAAATCCGGCCTTTCTCCCAGAAGCCATCCCACCCTGTGTGAACTTGAAGGATTGCTTCCATGACTCCTTGTGGAGAATTTTCTGTTAAGATGGTTTCAGCTCATTTTTCTCAAATTAGTACTTGAGAAAGAAAAATTATTCGTTCAAGATGGGTTTTTAGACAGAAGTTGAAAGGCAAAAAGAAGAGCAAACCTGGTTACCCGGCATTCAGTCAGCCAGGATTTGGCCAGCTCGCCTCCCCACCATTGCATTCCCCACCGGGAACACTGAGGGCAACCCTTCGGGTCCCCTCCCAATGTGGGAACTTTTCTGTCCTCTCAGTAAATCCTGCTTTCTCACAAAAAAAAAAAAAAGAAAGAAACTGAAGAGCCTTCCACATAATCAAGAACAGATAAATGCTGTCACAAGTAATTTTCACGGGAAGTGGTTTGGGTTCATTCTAGTTTATTAAAGCATGACTATGTATATGAAAGTGTTGGTATCTAGCTGTGACCGCAAACAGATTGGCCTTTACCCCGTCACATGGCTGGGCCTGTAGCAAAACCTGCCATAGTATAGTCACACGGTGCCACCAGGAAGAAGAGAGAAGGGTCCTGTCTGCATGAGGCTGGCTCCTAGGCCTTTTTCTATTTAGCAAGGAGGGGTTAGCTCCTGCCCTCCGAGGGCCATGTCAGACATGCTGCTGGAGCAGCCTGGGAAGGTGTGCCTCCCCGCCCCGCCCCTTGCAACCTCGCACTCCTCAGCGTCACCGTCTGACCGTGCTGGTCTGCCCTGTCAGTGAACCCTGTGGTGTGTTGCACTTGGCCTTTGCTCGTGCTGCTGATCGTTTTCCTGTGGGCTGCGTTTTCCCTGCTACATCAGCAGTTTTTCTCCTTCTCCAGTCCTTTGCAGGGCTGTCACATCTGCTTCTTAAAGGTGGTTCTTCCTCTGCTCCCGCCTCATCTGCCTTTCCCGCTAGCCTCGGGGTTGGTGGCCCTGGAGCGCCTGTGCCAGCCCTGTCTTCACCCTTGCACTGTGTGTTCTGGTGTCTTGACTCTCATACCCCCTTGTGTCTTGGTTTCTGTGCTCACTTTCACATCACCGTGGCCCTCCAGTGAGAAGTGCTGTGTATTGATCACCCAGAGAATGGACCAGCTCCCCCTCCTCTTCAAATTAGGTTAGCTTAAAAATTTACGAAGGAAATAGCGAAACCTCCTATCAGTGGTTGAAGATTAGTTCAACTCTGTCTTTAAATTGACAACTCATTGTCCTTTCTGTTAGTCAATATATTTTAATCTCATATTAGCTAAGACTTATTTCAGTTTTACATGGGCATACATCTGCATTAGCCTGCCATTAGTATGGTGTACTATACTGCATGAGTGTGATTATACGGCAGATGTAGAGTGATATATCATGGGCTGAAATCATCAATTTGCTCTGATGTTCATAATATCTGGCTTAATACTTCTCACTGTATTTCATCTTTTCTCATTTAAACATTGTTTTCCCCAGTTCAATGGTTGCAGCCTAATCAACCATTCTGGTCCCAGATTTTGCAGTGGAATTTTGCAATTTGCATGAAAATTATTTTAAAAACCTAGTCTATTACTGTCATTTCTGATAGTGCCACTCTCTCCTGGGAAGCTAGTTAGGGCCATAGACCAGCTGTGCTCTCCATGAATCGCCTGTGTTAATCATTAAAATCAGCCCTAGATTGTTGCAGTGTGTTCCTATGGGGACAAACTGGAAAATTCAAACACTCAAACACTCGGGTGAAGAATCTGCAAGGGGGAGCACCTCACCCCCACCCTGCGCTAGAATCGCATTTAGGACTCTCCTTTAAAAACACTGTCCTAAAGAAAGCACCTGATAAACAATGGTTGAGAGTCTCTTACCTCTAGAACTTGTACCTGACGCGACACGGCGGGTGTGTCTCCTGGAGAAACCACAGGAGATTAATGGCCCAGGAATGTTGGACATAGGAAAGGAAAATGTGTTCCCGGAGGCCTCGTCCTCGGTGAAGTGTGGCCGCGACTGCGTGTGAAAGCGCCCGCCTCTCGGGGCCCCTGTTGTCTTTGAAAACCCTGTCCCTATGCGGTGCTGCACGTTCACTTTGGAGAGGCCTCTCTGGAAGTCTCCACGTCTGAATACGGGGAACCCTGCACAGCCTCTTCCTGCGGAGTGAAGCCATCTGCGTTCTCGGGCTTCCTGGCCGATGGAGGCAGGTCCTGTTTGAGACAGTCCCCTCTCTCTCATACCCTGCTCCTCCAAGGACACCTCTCTGGTGGACTGAGCTCACACCTGGGCCTGGAGCCCTAGTTGTGACCCAGACCTCGTTTACCTGCGTGGCATGACATGCCTGAGCAATGTGTCGTTGTCCTTGTTACGATGTCAAGAACTTTGTTATTCCAGGGAGAGATAACATGCGAATCGCAGGGCTGTATGTCCCAGCATGGGGAAAAGCTGGGTGCTGGTGTAAAACTCAGATGTGACTGCAAAGAGAACAAGAGAGGGAAATAACAAGAAGAGATAGGGACAAGAGTGAAGCTGTCACCTCCCTGGAGTCCCTCCAGACTCCTCCTGGCTCCGGGGAGGCTAGCCAGACTGCCTAGATTCAAGTCCCAGCTCCCCTGCTTTCTCACATTGTGGCGTTGGGCCACTGAGCTCATCTCCAAGATGAAAATGGTGAGGCAATCAACCTCCTCGGGATGTTGGGAGGATTCGATGAGGAAACACAGAAGCTGCTTACGGCAGTACCTGGCTAGATATGTGTCTGCTGTAGGGATCGTCACTCTCTGTCTTCTCCTTGCTTCCCACGCCCAGGAATCGGTCTTCCCTGAGTCTTCCCTCTTGGAGGTGTCACTGTGCATGGCTGAGTTAACAGCTTTGGGAACCACTCCAGGGCTGTGGGAACCACTCCGGGGCTCAGCTGGGGAACTCAGGTGTACACTACATGCAAACGGCCTGTCAGATGGGGATGTGCACCCCACCCGCCCTTGCAGCAGTGAAGTGAGGCCACCCTGTCCTGAATTCACTTAAGAGCCGGGTGGAGAGGGGTCAGGTCAGCAGAGCCTCTAACAGGCTCTGAGTTGATGCACATGTTCAGTGTTTTCTGTGCCTGTCGTGGTGGGTCTTGGGACAAGAGACAGACTACTCTACCAGGGAAAGAAAATGTCACCCCCCTATTGGAAACTCATACTGACCCAGACAGTGAGGATGGAGCACCACGGCTCACTCATGCATCCCTTCAGAGTTATGCACAAATCTTCACCTTGTGGCTTTCTCTGAAAATAGACTTGTCAGTCACCAGCCCAGGGACCCCAGGGACTGTTTCTTCTCATTGACAGGCTGGAAAGAAGCATGCAGAAAGGCCCCTCTGGGAGCCCATCAGGGCTGTGGTGGGCCACCAAGTTTGCACAGTACTGGTGGCCTTGGGGATGGGGCACACAGCCATGGTCTCACTTCCTATGAGGGTTGTTCCTTTGGTCACCCGTCTTCCCCAGGTTCCAGCAGCCTCTGGGTACCTGAGGGGTCAGAGTCATTGTATTACATTAGGTTTTCTTGGCTCTTTTCAGACCTGTTGACACAAGGCCTACCAGTCCTGTCTGGGAGACCCAGGGAAGATCTGTTCATATACCTTTCCCCTCTCCAGTCTGAGACCCTCTGCCGGAGCATCCTTGTGTGACAGCCACCTCCCCTCTTCCTGCAGGAGAATGCTGCCTTGTGCCTCTACCTCCCACAGCCCCCAGGCTGCCAGACCTGCTGAGGCTGGTGTGCTGGAATGGAAAGACATGTAAGGTGGAGAGAGGCCCCTGACTCAGCAGGAGACAGGCAGGAAATACCTTCCCCCTTTCCTTCCCCAAGCTTCCCTCAAAGGCCCCCTCCCTTCCTGGAGACCAGCTCTTACAAGCAAGCACCTGTGGCTGACTCAGTCGAGTCCAGTCCCTGGAGGGCAGCTGGGGCACCCCATCTCTTCGTGAGAGGTCTCACCGTCCCTCTGCCCCTTCCTTGAAAAGGGATCTGTCTTTGGATGGTGCCACCTGGCAGCAGCCAGTGGCCGTGGCCAGACTCCTCAGAATGACAGCAACTCCCAACCCCCAGCTCTGACCCTGCCTCCCTCATGGCAGGACAGGAGGACCCCCCATACAGGCAGGAGAGGTAGGGAGTGCTAGTCCATTTTATGGATGAAGAAACGGAGATCTGAGAAAAGTTAACAGTACTTTAACCGGTATTCAGACCACATCTGGCGAACTCCACAGTCCGTGTGTGTCACCACCCTGCATACCCCCAAGCTTCCCCATGGGTGGGAGGCCACGGAGGGCCCAGAGGATAGCCCAGACAGTACAGCTGCCCCCCACCCAGGAAGCCAATGTCCCATTGGACTATGATTAAGCCCCTTATTGTTAAAAACTGGTGTGGGTTGTAAAGAGTGACAGCAGGATGAAATCAAAGAGTATGAAAATTCTGGGCTAAATTTAGTGACAGCTGGCCCCACTTTCGAAATGCTTGCTCTTGTCAAACAGGCATTTTATACAAACTGTAGATTGAGTAACTGAGCGGTGTGTCAGCACTCTGGGGACAGGACCTCTTGTTTTTGCCTCTGTTGAAGACCAGGCTGGAACTGCTTCGAGGCTGCCCGCTGGCCTGCCCTCCCTCCCTGTAGCCGCTGCGCAGCCAAGGAGGAAGGGTCTGGAAGCTTCCTCCCTGGGCCTGGGCTCTCTTGACAGTCACGCCTGGGCTGTGTGTGTGTTGTTTTGCTTCCTGTGGACTTGAGGAGCTGCTGTGCTCACTGAGCTCCAGTGAGTTGCCTCCGGGTGGCTTTTCCCTGCACTCTGGCATTGTGGGGCCGTCGTCACTTCTCAGCCTCTTCCAGATGGCTCTTGTTCCTGAGGAGAACGTTCCAGGGCCCCTTGCAGCCCCGCTGCCTCCCTCTCCCCTCCCACTTCTTGGCCCTGTGGTTTGCGGTCTGGGCCCAGTCAAGGGTTTGGGAAGCTTCAGGAGACACACAGAGATCTAGAGCTGTTTGGTTTTTTTATTGTTTTCTAGAAATAAAGCACCCAGAGATCGAAAACCCACTTCTGGCATCGGTGGGCACTCTCGTTCCTTGGGCTTTTTGCAAAACCCTAGCACTACACTAACGATTTGGGTCATCTTCTATAACGGATGCGGGGTTTTGTTAGGGTTTGTTTTGTTTTTTTGCATCTGGGAACAGATGATTTTGTGTCTCGTTTGTACTGTCTTGGAGCATTTACTGGAACGGGGTCCCCTCTGTAGGCCAGACTGGTGTGCTAAAAGTTCGCAGTCAGAAAACGTAAAGATGCAGACCACCAGAGGGCAGTAAAGATTTGCCAGTGAGAGTTCATGGCCCCACAGCAGACGGAAATGAACTTCTGCCTGGGTGTCTGTATTGTGGACTGACATGAAGAGGAGATCACCGCCTTATGTTCGCAGTTGCTTCTTGGTGTCAGGGGTTCATTGGGGTGCTGAAAAGCAAGAAGGCAAGGTCTCTCGAGGTGTGGGTGGCCCTTCCGTCTCGCTTGCACAAGGTCCCAGCCTGTCTACTCTGCTTTTTCAGCAGCAGTGAAGAGTTGCCCACTTCCAGGCCATATTGCTGACAGTCTGGAAGACCATGTACTGTGGCCGCATCTGTGAATTTGTATGGCTTTCAGCGCCACCGCAGCCAACTCGTAAAGCCAGTGTGGCATTCATCCCCAAGGGGAGCTTTCTAGCAGGAAAAGAAATGGGTCTCCAGAATTAATAAGGGCCCTAAATTCTTGAACAATAATATGCCATGGCCATATCTGTTCACATCAGGCCTTCCTCTGAGGGGGGTAATCAGATGGGTGTGCCGTCAGCTCCCTGGGAGGAGAAAGGTCTAGAAAGGGTAAACTTTGCAGGACCCCTTGGAGATCTCAGGGTCCTCGTGTAGGTCTGGACTCTGAGCAATTGGGGAGAATTAGGAACCAGGGCAGACGGCCTTCTCAGGGTGTGGTTAGCAGGCGAGACACGTAGTGCTCCTTCAAGACTGGCCAGCCTAGCCGGTGTGTCGGTAATCGGTGGACGAATCTGAGAAGTGGGAATAAATAATAGCTGGGCGGTAAAAAGAGGAGACATCAAGATGCATAGGGTGTAAGTTACGTGGGATGAAAATAGCCACACACTCAGAGTCTTCCATGTCAGCAGAGTGCTGACACAGCAGGCATGGGCGCAGCTTCTCCTTGGAGCGGGCAGGACTCAGTTGCCGTGACAACAGCGGTCCCATGGCTCCCTTGGAGTTCTTTTTAACAGTAGCAACAGCCCAAGTGGATGTGTTCATAAAAATATTTCTCATTAAGGAAACAACGGACTGTATTGCCCCGAAATGTTTGCTCTGCCAAATAAGTGTTTGTCTTACCACGTTGTTCAGCTGCAAAACTTCTTTTTCCTGTATTAGTCAGCACATGAAGTGCTGTGGAAGGTCCTGAGTTGCCATTTGAGTCCAGGTCACTTGAGGTTCTTGATTGTTGCTGTTCTGATAGGTTAGAAAGGTGGTACAGACATTGTATTTAAGTCTATCTGCAAATCTGGATGGATGCTTTGAGAACCTGCAAGGCCCAGGGTACGCCAGCTGCAGCTCCCTGGCCAGGTCCCAGCTGTAGCCTGTTTTTGTGGTTAAGGTTGTATTAGAACACAGGCAGCTCCTTCACTCACTCACTCACTCACTCGTGTGGCTTTCGCACTAACAAGGCAGAGTTGGATAGCTCCGACAGAGACAGCATTTGGCCCGTAAAGCCAAAAATGTTTACTATGTGGACTTCACAGGAAGAGTTTGCTGACCCTTGATGTAGGAGGAAGACCACTAAGTTTAAGACCAGAGTTCAGGATTCAGAGCCCAGGAAGGAAAGTTGATTTAGAAATATCACTTTGCCCCCAGCCTCATTCTCCTCATCTGTGACAAGGGCAGCCTTGATTAAATTATCTCCACGTTTTCTCAAATTCTAAAAGCTCTGCCACTCCCCCCCTGGTTGAAAAAGATGACGTCCCCCTGGGGCAGCCTTCACACAGCCTCTGCTGGGGATCCAGGACTTGTTTCACGGCCAGTGGAGAGGAGAGTGGCACCCTTCTTTTCCTCCCCAGGACCTAGCACAGTGGCTGTGGGTCATACAGTCTGCTCTCCAGACCTCAGCGTCTTCATCTGCGTCACAGGGGGGTCAGACCTCCTGAGACCCTTCTGTGACTGGCGGTCTGTGGTCCTGAGAGGCTTTCCAAAGTTGCAGCAGGAGGAGGAGTGATGCACACCTGGGACTCCAGCCTCCAGCAGGCAGACATTGGGACAGTTGTGCAGGAAGGCTCACTGGGCCCACTGCCAGTTTCCAGGCTGCAGCTGCAGGTCAGATTGTGCAACCCAGGATAATGCAATCAGAAGGAAGTAGGGTGATGTGGGATATCTGCTTATCCATTTAGGCTGCCGTAGCAAAACACCATTCACTGAGTGGCATAAAAATGACATAAATTTATTCCTCACAGATCTGGAGGCTGGTAAGTCCCAGATCAAGGCTGGGGAGGTATCTGGTGAGGGCCTACTTTTTGGTTCACTGATGATGTCTCCTTGCCATGTCTTCACATGGTGAAAAGGGCAAGGGGATGCCTCTTTAAGGGCACTAACTCCATTCACAAGGGCTCCACCCTCATGGCCTAATCACCTCCCAAAAGCCCCACCTCCTAACACCATCACCCTGGGAGTGAGGATGTGAATTTGGGGGTGGACACAAACATTCAGACCACAGCACCTTCCAAGACTGCTCTCCATATTGTGAAAATGTGTTTTTATTTTGGCATTTGAATATAAATCACATATGCAAAGCCAAATTTCAGAACAAAGTGCAGTTAGAAACTCTAACCATGAAATGAGGCACATGTTCCGCCTTTGGGAATGAAGCAGCCTTCTCTTTGGGCTTCCGCTTCTTCTCTTTGGCTTCTCATGGCCAGATTAAAATGTCTATCCTTGTGCTGGTGGGCAGTGGTTGTCCCCAGACTTGTCGTGTCCATACTTCTAGCCCCAGCAGTTCCACATCTAGGGCTCTATCCTGGGAGCTCAAGAGGATGCACAGAGATTTGCATCATGCAGTTGTTCGTCTGTGTGTTATTGAAAACATTAAGAACTGGCAACAGCCTCAGTGTCCAACGGTAGGGCTGCGTAGTGGGATACTGTGCAGTCACTAAAGTCACATGGTAGGAGAGTGCTCATAACATAAAAAATTCACCCCATGCAAAGGGGGAACAGCAGGTTGCACACAGCAGAATTCTACCTATGTCAAATAAGAAGCACAAAGAGAAAGGATTAGGAGAATCTCCACCAGGGCGTTAGCAATGATTATCTCTGGGTGATAAAATTATACGTATTTTAGTGTATACGCCACCAAAGTGAGCACAGATTACAGATATTTTAAATGTTCTTCTCTTTTGCTGGTTTATCTATGCCTGTTAAATTTTCTAAAATGAACATCTTATATTACTTTTATGATAAGAAGCAACATTGTTGTAGAAGTTATCTTAAACCAATAATTCTGCCTTTAAAAAATGTTATATAAAAATAATTGCCATCCCCACGTACCGCTTCACTGATTCTAAAGGTATTTGAGGACTTCCCTGCACTGGACACTGCCCTGGGCACTGGAGGTATGCCAGTGAACAAAACAGACAAGGTCCCTGTGCTCACTCCAGTGGGAGGAAGATAACTAATAAACAAGCAGAGAAAAATGGAATAGGTAGTGAGAAGAGCATGAGGGAATACAGCAGCCCACAGGAAGGGGTGACGGGGACAGTGTCAGAGCACACGACCACGGGAAAGGGTGCCGGGACGGTGTCAGCAGAGCGCAAGGGGGAGCCTCAGGGCTGGAGTGTCATTTGCACAGAGACAGGGGGTCCTGGGCCTGTGTGGATCCGAGGAAGCAGAAAGTGCGAAGGTACTCAGGCAGCAGCAAGTGTGGCCGGCTCCAGGACGGACAATTTCTCAGCCAGAGCACCTGGGCATTTCGTGGACTCCAGCTGTGCTCCCAGGAGGCCATAGTGCCATGAAGCAGCATCTTCTTTCCCCCTTGCCAGTCACTGCATGGAAGGCCGTGGATCTCATGACTGTGGCCCGTTAGGAATATCCAGGCTGTGCCCCGTGGATGGTACTGTGGAGGTTCCTCCCATTTCTTTCATGGCTTTCTACTTCTGAAACATTTGATCGCTCTTGATGACTGTTGCAGCAAGTGCAGGCAAATGCATCGCCTTAGAGGGCAGATGCTGTGCTGAGGTCCTTGGTTATACATAGTATAGCTCTTCCTGTCGACCTTGGTTTTTGGAGTAGCGCTGACATACCCTCAGTTGGGTTTGGCCAGGGTTATGTAGATAAGCCCTGACTACAGAACATTTTCATTGCATAAAAAAAAAAGTGGAAGAAAGCTGCAGCTATTCATTTGCTCCTATGGTTGGTTCCTGCTGGCTTGTCTGTCCTAGGAGTCTTAGAAGAAGAAAGAGTCTTACATTGTTGCCAAGTTCATCTCCCTACACACTGCTGCCATCTTTAATAAATAGATTATTCAAAGTCATATTTTGATAATGCTAGGAGATACTGTATTTTTGAAGACATATTCACAAAATAGTTGAGAATGAACACATTTAAAGTGGAATGTAGTTAGACAGGAAGCCGTACTTTAGACGGTTACCTGAAGGTCCTGTGATTACAGAACAGACTTGCCAGAAGACTTGAGGTTGCTTTCAGGCTTTGATTCTTGACCGTTACCATAGATCACATTGTCACAGCTCAGCATCTGCCAACTTTTAACCTAATGGAAGATGAACATCTCCAGTCATCTACTCCCTCACAGAGCCACACTGGAAGCCATTTGTCCCAAACTCCTCTCAATTTAGTTTGAAGCCCCCTGCAGGGAGCTGAATGTGGAACGCCCTGGGGAAGTACACGGCACACAGGGTCTGCTCCTAGGCTGACTTACAGTTGTCTACAGGCATGTGGACCATGCTTCAGCCCCAGCCTGCAAGGATTTGGGTCTGCAGTATTCAGAGTCACTTTGTGTGGCTTGCCACCCTAGGAGCCCCTTGGATCATGAACACCTTCAATGTCTTCTCAAGAACACGCCAGTGGCACATCAGGAGACACATGTTCGTTCGTAGTCCACTTTCTACCAGGGAGAGAACATGCCTGGTCTCCCAGCCTGGTGACCCAAGTGGCGTCACAATGCCAGACTTGACCAAATGCTAATGGACCATTTCCCCCCTCTTCCCAACCCTCCACCCCCTAATGCACCATTTCTTGAGGAATCTAAAAGTCTTGGATTCGGAGTGGTTGGATCCTCATTGATAAACCCCGATGTGCGTTAGACTAGCTTGAGAAAGGAGCATGCTAAGGCTTGGCAGGTAAAATCACTCCATTGTGTATCATAGTTCCCATTTTTAGTTCCTTTTAAAAAACGTTGTGCCTCTTTAATAAGTCCAGGTCTTCCCTGCTGCAGTGCCACCCAGCCCCTTGGGGGGTTTCAGCAGGCACCCCGGAAATCAGGGTGAATAGCGGCGGGGGCCAGGGCCCGTTCCTCCCCTGCCTGGGTGTGGCAGCCATGGGGACATGCCTGGACCTGCCGCAAAGCCCATCTGTAGCCTCACATGTCTCTGTGGTTCACAGAGTGTGTGATCTGTGAGTCGGCCCAGCAGAGCCCTGACCTGGGCAGCCAGCAGAGGCCTTTAGCCCGTGGTCACGGAGCAGGTGTGTGCCAGAAGCTCACAGGGCAGTGTGTCTGGCTTCTCCTTCCTGGGTTGAAGCAAAGATGACGAGGTGTATGGGGCCGCAGTGTGGTGCTGCACTGGGACGCTTTGGACAAGGATGCCTCGTTTCATCTTCAGCACGGCCAGGGGACAGTCCAGCAAAGCCCAAGGATACAGTCTCCTTACCGTTGTGCTACCGATGAGGAGCCTGAGGCTGAGAGAGGCAGGGTCATTTTCCCAGAGTCACACAGCAGATGTGGATCAGGCCAAGATTTGCTCCAAGCTCTTTAGAATCCAGGCTCAGGGCTCTCTAGAGTTGCCCATGGGGTTTTCACGATAATTGAAGATGGCGAAAGGTGGACAGGATCTCAGGGACCGTTGCCTCTGAAAGGGATGCTTGCCTTGGAGAAATGTTCCAACTGTCTTAGGCCAGCACTTCCCAGGCTTAAACGTGTGCCGGTGCCACCCAGGGATCTTGTTGAAAACATACGTTTGGACACAGTGCGTCTGAGGTGGGGTTCAAGTGTGTGCGTTTCTGAGAAGCATGCTGATGCAGATGCTCCGGGCAGCAGTGGCATCTCCACGGCACATTTGAACTTTTCGTTCTTCAGGGGAGAGGCTGCTTCTTACTGACTGCCCTGGCACCAAGTCAGAGGCATGTCGGGCCCAGATGGTTGGGAAGCAAATGAGTGGGTATTCTAAAGCCTCATCCGGAGACCTGTGGACTTAACCACGGACGCGACCCAAGTGAGCGCTGTGTGTTGGGACTCCCCCAGGCCCTCCTGAGATGATGCAGATGAATGGGAAGGGATAAGAGCCCCCGCACCAAGGCACTGAGGCACACGGGGACCAGGCCCATCCCTGATGCCCTCGGGCTTGCTCCTCCCGAGCCTGGAGAGCAGCACCACTAGCGCTGTCTCGTCTTGCAGAGGAAGGACTGGAGTCTCAGTGCGGCCACGGAAGCTGCCCCGGCCATGCTGCCCTGCAGCAGAAGGCAGGGAGCAACCCTTTAGCTGTGGCTCTCAGGGTTCCCTAAGGACCAGGACAAGTGCTGTCAGAGCCACCCGGCATGGGGGTGGGGGGACAGAGCCCAATCCTCCGCCACTTTGCTGGCCTAACTTGGAAACCGGGGAGGTGGGACTCGGCCGTGGGGTGCGTCCTCCGGAGTGTTGCCAAGGGCTGGTGTCTGCTTTGGAGCGGCAGCCTGGCCGAGGCTCTTCCCTGGGCCTCAGTCTTCAGGAAATGTTCTGCCTTTCAGCTTCTGTAGCTGGCATTCCCATTTGCTCATGGACCCAGCAGGGTGTCTGGCTATGCTGGGCCATGTTTGCTCTGTTTATTCTTACGCCTCCTCGAGTTTTTTGAAATCTCTGCAGTTAGGCTATTGGCTTCCGCTTTTATCCCTAGACATATATTGATTTTATGTACACTCCTGGTGAAGTCTGAATTAAATTCATGACAACTAGAGTTGTCAATGATATTCAAACCAGGAAGGGTGGGTCTTTTCATCCCGCTGGGAGACCCGTTGCCAAACTACCCACTGAATAGCTCGGAGGAAAGACTAGTCGGCTCGGGGGCTCATCAGTGTTTTTCAGCCAGGGGTCTCGTCTGGGTCTTGGGCAGGCAGGACTTCTCAGGGGAGGAACGCCCCTCCAGGGAAGCTCTTCCCAGGGCCTGGGCTCAGGATGCTGGCCTAACCAGCCAGTCTGATGTGGCCTCGGGGAGGCCACCCTGTGTGGACCTCCTCCCTAAGACCCTTACACGCTTATCGGTGGCCGCCCAGCAAGACCAGAATTGCCGGGAAGAGTTCAGATGATGCCTGAGCATCTGGGTGTGCAGAGCCCCGGGCGGTCTTGGTATCAACCTACCTGGTAGCATCAGCTGCTGTTCTGTATGAGTTTGTTACCTGACCAACCACGGCTGGCTACAGTTGGCCTCTGCAAATCCTGTCTCGTCCTAACACTGAGTGAACACCCATGTGAATGTGAGAGGGAGAGAGGTGCAGTGGGTTGTGATGATGTGCTGGGGTAAAGATACAAATGCGAGTGAGACTTGGCTCTTCTCTCCCAGGATCTCACGGTCCAGTGAGGAGGGCAGATCAGAGCTTCCAAGAAGAGGGGCGTGTGTTCATTTAGGTTCCCCAGAAACTGACTCAGCCACAGGGTCTTGAGGACACGCTCGCTTGAAGGTGTTGCGAGACGTACTGGTGGGGAGTCAGGACGCGATGCAGGGGAGGGAGGGCGCCAGCCACAGGAGTGTTGCTGGGCTGGGGACCTGCCGGGGGCTGGGACGGTCTGGAACACACTTCCTGTGTGCGGTCGGCTGAAGGGACAGTGGCTTTCGGGGACCTCAGGCTCACTCTGCAGGTGTGGCCGAGTAGAACCCTTGGAGGCTGCAGGTGTGCACAGGTGTGCAGCTCTGAGCGTTCAGGGGATATGGGAGGGGACCGACATTGCTGGCCACAGGTTGGAAATTCCAGAAAGACTGAGGAGGGGTGCTGGAGCTGGACTTTGAGGATGAGCAGCACAGCAAGGCCCCTGACTGGCAGGCAGGTGGCAACGGGGGGGGGAGGAAGGGGACACAAGGGGAAGGAGGGGCGGGAGCGAGTGGGTGTCTGGGGAAAGACCACCGTGGAAGGTGACTGAGCAGAGGAGGAGGAGGCAGGCCGGCAAGCCTGGCACAGAGGCTGGGGAGTGGTGGGTTCAAGTTGGAGAGACAGAGTTGGGCGAGAGAGGCCTTCTCTGTAGAGTGTGAAGCTGGTGAAACCAGGACAGCACAGGAGCCCTCCGGGGAACACGCTGAGGGTTGGGCTGGAGCCAGGGAGAGCCACTGGAGCGGGGCAGGAGAAGAGGGCAGGCTGGTGGACTAGTCCAAGGCGGCGGCTGCGGGAGTCACGAAGCAAGTCAACACGTCTGGGAACAGAAACTTGCCAGCTGCCACCAGAGCTGTTGAGGGCAGCCCAGGACACTCTGAGGGAGGGGAGCTGGACACTGGAGAGGGTCTGCACTGAAGAAATGGCACTCAAGCTGGGACCTGCGGGCGGGGGTAGTCAGCCAGGCAAGCGGCGAGGAGAAATGGCCCAGGAGAAACAAGCTCCCTGACCAGGGCTGGAGGCCGAGCCAGGCAGCTGGTCCCCAGGCCTGGCCAGGCCCTCAGGGTTCTGCCCTCCCCTCCCCTCAGACCCCCACCCTCACCCCTGTGCCTCCTGCGCCCCGATGTGTATTAGACCCTCACTGACTGGGGCTTGCTCACAGCCAGGCCCGGACCTCCTGAGCTTGCGCCATCGTGGTGTTTTCGACCCAAAGAGCTTCTTTTGAAATGCCGGCATTGGGCACAGCTGTCCTTCGGCAGCAAGGCCGGCGGGGGTGGCGTGGAGGTGGCACGGGTGGGGGTTCTGAAGCACAGACGGAGATGCTGCCCTTCCTGGGATGGGCGGCATGAAGAAGCTAGGGCTGCTGACCTCGGGGCTGGCTGGAGCTGGAGCCAGGCCGCTGTGATGCCAGCCTTCGAACTTGAATGCGGTGCGCGTGGCCAGCCCGGCCCGCTCTGGACCCCACACGCCCACCTGTCCCCTTCCCGCCAGCCTCCTGCCCTGCCAGCCCCAGGACGCCCAGCTCTGCCTCCGGCCAAGAAGAGCCCACCCAGGCAGGGCAGGAAGCCTGTGCCGTGTTTGTCCCCTCCGGCCGAGAAGCAGGCATCTCCTTCGTCCGTGCTCCCCCCAGGCCTCAGCAACGGAGGCAGCCTGCGGTCCCGGAGCTATTGCAGTTGCGTTCGGAAGAGTGTGGATGCGAACGTACTTTGTCTTCACACCCCATCTGCCTGGCTATGGCACTGTCTTTCCCTATAGCCAGACTAAGGCCTGGCGGCGCAAGGTGGGCCAGACCCTCGGGGGAGGCCTGGATGCAGCGTGTGGGAGAAGCCTGTGTCCACCAACCAGCCCCTCATGGCCGCAGCCCATGTTCTGTGTCTGAGGTGCTGAGGTGTCGGGGGAAGGAGCGGTGGCTTGAGCAGCAGGAGTGGCCGCCAGAGCATTCGCAGGCATCTGAGCACAACTCACCCAAGAAGGGACTGTTCAGTGGCTGCGGGTTCTTCCATCAGTGAGTCAGTTGTGTTTGGGTGTTCTCAGATGTTGTGAAGCCCTGGGGAGGTTAATCTCTTATGCCTCTTTCTGACAAGTTTTCTTATCCTAAATCAGAAGAGCAGAACAGTGGCATGGTTGATATTTTCATCTCCAGCTTGGATGTCCCAATTATTGTTTAAATTTAGCCCCAGCGCAGGCAGTGTCTCCACTCGGATGCCCTCCTGGCAGGGCTCTGGGGGGCTGGGCTGTCCTGCACAGAGGGCAGTCCTCCTGGAAGCCGCAGCTAGTGTCCGGGCTCCCTCCCACGAGTCTCCCTTAAAACCCCTCCGTCCTCGGCCAGGGGAGGCCAGCAAGTGTGTAGCACGGTGTATGCAGCTTCTTGGTAGGGAGCTGCTGTGTCTGCAAGCCGAGATGCACCGTGCTCCCCTGTGTTGCCCACGGAAGTCAGACTCCACCCTGTCAAGTGCTTTCAAACCTCGAAGCAGAAGTGTCAGGGCCAGCTCCCTCCGTGTCCTCTCATGTCTCTCCCTCTGGTGCCCTCATGTCTCTGTGCAAGTGGATGCGCTCAGCCTGTGAGAGCATGCACCCCAGCCCTGAGACTGTATCCCTGTGCAGACGGGTTACTCTCATCATGCGCTCAGCCTGTGAGAACACGCACCCCAGCCCTGAGACTGTATCCCCGTGCAGACAGGTTACTCTCATCATGCGCTCAGCCTGTGAGAGCACGCTCCCCAGCTCTGAGACTGTATCCCCATGCAGACGGGTTACTCTCATCAGAGGACAGTGTCGCCAGCAGTGCCACAAGCCATTCGCATGCCAGGGTGGCATTTCTTCATTCGTGCAGCAGAGCGGTCCTGTGCCACCACTGTTAGGGTCAGGGCTCCAGACACAGCTGGCAGGGGACACTCTACTCCTGCAGGGTCTTCCCAGCAGGGTCTGGCAAAAGTGGGCACATGTCCGGGGGGATGAAGGATGCTGCTGCCCAAGGAGGGACTGTGAGCAGTTCCTCTAAGTCTCTGCTGCTGAAGAAAACAAGGTGAATACCATGTTTCCCCAAATAGTGAGAACCAGTCTCACCAATGGCTGGACTCACAGGAAAGTCCCTTGAGTGTCTTCCTCACCTTCTTGGCCAGCTTCTTGTTAACTAAGGTGTGGACAGGGGTGAGATCCATTCAACAGCTTAAGCTCAGCGAGCCCAGGCTTGAGGAGCTCAGGCTCAGAGATGTCGGGCCAAGAGCTGCTGCTTGTCAGGTCTCTGCCACTTGGAGGGCGTGTGCCGTCTTACTGAGGTTGTGTCCAATGCGAGAGTCTCTGCCCTGGGCCTCAGGGCTGTGGTTGTGGAGGTCCATCCCGCCCCCAGGACCCTTGCCCTGTCAGCTCTTCCATCTCCTTTTCACCAGCGGTGCTGTAAGTGCAGGGCCGGGCCGTGGCACTCGGCCCACCCCAGGCTCCTTGGGCTTCTTTGCCAACTTGGGACATTCCTGTGGGATTTAATTTGCCATACCCTTTCTCCTGAGCCCTCACTTCTGGCCTTCTCATGGACTCTGCACCTGGAAGGAGTCATGGCAGGGTTCCCTCCAGGGCCTCTGTGTGCCCTGAGTCCAGGCTCTCCGGGCTCCTGTGGTAGCCAGTCATGAGCAGGCATTCTCCCGGCTCACAGGGCGCTGGCTTTGGGTGAAGCCAGGTTCTCACGCATGTTGTCGTTTCCCAGTTCAACTCTTGACTTAGAAGAGAAAGCACAGAACACTTGTCCCAGCTGCGCCTTTGGAAGCAGCAGTAACTCGTCCCTGCAGCTTGCCGCCAAGCTCCGCCCAGAGGATGCTCTACCCCTCTTGCCTGGGTGTAGGTTTCCTTTATGCAGATTAATCTTAGATCAGAAAATCTGCAGCCAAGAAAAACGTGAACATGCAGTCTACTTCCTTTATTATGTTCATGGTCGAACCCCTTTGTCCCAGAGGTAGCTTTCACATCCCAGCGTGAGACTCGGCCGGCTCTTGGCTGGCCCCGTGGCTGAGCCGGCATCCTTCTTCACCCTATAAGACTTGTCTCCGGTCAAGGAAGGA
>CAUYQG010031738.1:0-12682 GCA_963574415.1 Tarsius wallacei | reverse complement strand
GAAGAAGTGAAAAGACATTGAAAAACACCTGGGTTATGCTATTGTGATATCCATAACATGTCACCACTCAACTTTGAAATTCCATATTTATAGTAAGGTTATCAAATAAAAATATCTGTAAATAGAGAGGAGATATAACACAGAAAAAAACAATGTTTTATGTGTAAAAGTTTTCAGAAGAAATGTACTTGGTTTATTTTTAGCAACATGTTTATCATAAAATAATTGATAACTTGTATCTGAGTAGTTGTAATTTGTAAGGAAATATGGTTGATGTATAGTTATAGTATGATCTCCTGGATCTCTATTTCTACTTCAGTAATTGCTATAATATGCCACATTCAAGTCAAAGGTAAAATAGGTATTTCAGATCTTTTACAAATTTTTTTTTTTTTTTTTTTTTTTTGTAGTTGAAGTCTCACTCTGCTGTCCAGACTGAAGTGCAGTGGCACACTCACGGCCACCCCAGCATCGACCAGCTTGACTCCGGCGATCCTTCTGACTCAGCCTTCCAATTAGTTGGAATTACAGACACGCGCTACCATGCCCAGCTAATTTTGTATTTATATTATGGACGAGGTCTCACCAAGTTTCCTGGGCTGGTCTCGAATCCACAGGCTCAGGCAATTCACTCGCTTCGGCCTCCCAAAGTGCTGGGATTACAGGTTGAGCCACCAAGCCCAGCCTGTTTATGTTTTTAAGAAAAAAAAATATTATTTGTGGCCAATAATATACATAGAAGTTAAATATGAGATCAATTTCATTGTCATGCATTGTTTATAAGTATTATACAACTATTATTTATTTATAGATTGAATTTTAGATGTAATACATTTCATGGAGATGTAGTGCCATAATCTATGTGAGAGTGATCATAATTCACAATGTTTCTTTTTTCTTTGAAAATGATTTTGTAGGCAAAGAGATTTTAAAATCACAATTAGATTTAATATAAAAATTTATTTTATATGACATATTACTAAATACAATTAAACAATGTATGACAAATTAATATTTCTTATTATTGTATAATCAAATTTGTTTCCTCAAAATATTCCTGTTGTAGTATTATTATTAATATTTTGAAATTTAGAGTATTGTTTCTTGATGGGTGTTCCAGGGACCATGAAGGATGTCCTGAATCTTCAGAGTTCATTAAATAAAATATCTTAATATTAATTCAAAAACATTACATGCTCATTCCTGCTAAAATTTACTTGATAGTGCATTAAATTAATAGATTATATGAGGAAGAATTTGCATCATAACTGAATTCTCAGTATATGAACATGTTATATCTCTTCATTTATTTTGGTCTTTGAATTTTCATTAGTATTTTGTAGTTTTACACATATACATATTTTGCATATTTTGTCAGGCTTATAACTGAGTATTTTGTGATAATATGTATGATTCTTTTTAAATTCAATATTCAGCCACTCATTCAAAGCACACAGAAAGGCAATTGATTTTTTTCTAAATTGTGTCCTTGTGCCTCCAATCTCTCTAAACTAATTTATTATTTCTGCTTGCTTCTTTGTATATGTCTTTGGATAATTTACAGAAACAAAATGTAATTTGTTAATAGATACATAATGAAATGGACCTTTTCAATATGTATGCTTTTTTATTTCTTTTCACTGCCTAGAACCACAAGTTCAATATTGAATGGAAATAGTGAGTTTGTACATTCTTTGTTCCCAAACTTAGAAGAAAAATATCCAGTCTTTCAATATTAAATTTAATGTGCGTTTAATGTGTTATTTTTACTAGTGTTCTTTAACCAATTTAACTGAGTTATTTTTATATTATGAAGTGGCTTTTCCACAACTATTGAGATGATCTTATATTTTTCTTTAGTCTATTGATAGGTTGAAATATATTGATTGATCTAAATGTTGAAACAGCTCTGCCTTCCTAAGATAAACCCTATTTGATAGCAATATATTGTTGTTTTTATGTATTTCTGAATTCTATTTCCCAAAAAATATTGATGATTTTTGTATCTATGTTTCTAAAGCATGTCAGTCTGTAGTTTGCTCTTCTTTTAATGCATGCTTCTAGTTAATGTAATGGGATGATATTCATCTCATAAAATGAGTTGAGTAGGATTCTGTGTGTATTTGCTAATATTTATTCAATAAAGTCATTTGATCCAGAAGTTTTCTTGTTGAAAGTTATTTAATGACAAATTCATTTCTTTAATGGATACAGGAAAACTCAGGCTATTTATATCTATTTGAGTCAGTTTTCTAGTTTTTGTGTTTCCAGAAACCAGTACATTTTATGTAAATGCTAAATATGTGGGCACAAGGTTACTCATAATAGTCCTTTATTTTCCTGTTTAATGTTCACAGTTGTTTGGGTCATTGTACTTTCTTTAATGGCTTGTCTGACTAGATGTCATCTATTTTATTGAATTCTTGAAGAACCAGGGTTTGTTTCCAAATACTAGGGGATCGTTGAGATATTTTTTGGTTATTGATTTATAGTTTGACTCATTATGATCCAAGAATATACTGTCTATGCTTTTATTTGTTAAAAATGTGTTGGGTGTGTTTTAGAACTCAGGATATGGTCTATTACGGTTAATATTTTTGTACACTTGGACAATTAAGTTAAATGGTTTGATATGCTGTTCCGGTTTTCTATGCCCTTGCTCATTTACTCTCATAAAATTTATTGATTACAAGAAGGGAGTACTGAGATCTCCAACTATTATAGTAAATTTGTGTAATTTGTCCTTCAATTACTTAGTTTTCTTCCAGTTGGTTTGCAGTTCAATTGTGAAATGCATGTAAATATAAGCTTTTATATCTACTTAGACAATTATCTTATTATTATGCAGTGTCCTTATTTAGCTCTTTTGATATATTTCTTCTGAAGCCTGTTTTAATATAGACACATCAATTTTATTTTGATTAGTATTTGTATTACATTTTTATCTTTTTTGCATTTCAATTGATACTCAAGATTATCCTAGAATTACATGTAATTGTAAAGAATAATGCAAAGAGAGCTTGTGTATATTTTACCTAGCTTTACACATTAACATTTTGAAAAGCATGTAATACAATATCACAACCTTTGTAGTGACATTGACACAATCCAATGATTTATTTTGATTTGTACTCATTGTATAAGTGTATGTGTATGTATTCTTACTTTCTTATTTATTTTGGTTTTTTTTAATAGTTGTGGAATACAAATGGGGATTTACTACATAAGTAGGTTGCATACAGGTGAAGTTTGGGCTTCTA
This sequence comes from Tarsius wallacei, assembly GCA_963574415.1. Taxonomy (NCBI): domain Eukaryota; kingdom Metazoa; phylum Chordata; class Mammalia; order Primates; family Tarsiidae; genus Tarsius; species Tarsius wallacei. Next base: position 9,422 of record CAUYQG010031738.1, on the reverse strand, counting down.
TCTGATCCTCTCTTCTTGATAGTGGACCAGGTACCCAGTGTGTTACAATGTGGTTCTCGCCTGCCTGCTTCCCTCCATATCAGTGTCCCGTATCTGCCAATTTCACACGCGTGCTAATGTGACCAGTGTTCAGAGCCTGCTTATGAGTGAGAACATGTGGCATTCAGTTCTCTGTTTCTTTGATAGTTCACTTAGATGATAGTCTCCAGCTACCATCACAGTGTCCAGTTGTGAAGACCATGATTTAGTTCTTCTTTATGGCTGCATAATATTCCACTGTGAATATGTACCACGTTTTCTTTATCCAGTCCTGTTTAGATGGGTATGTAGGTTAGTTCTATGTTTTTGGTATTGTGAATAGTGTTGAAATAAAGATGTGTGCACAGGTGTTTTATTGGTAGAGTGATTTATATTCTTCTGGGTATGTTCCCAAGAGAGGAATTGCGAATCATATGCAAACTCAATTTTTATGTCTTTGAAAAATCCTCACAATGCTTTCCAAAGAGTTTGAACTAGCTTGCATTCTCATCAATGGTGTAGAAGCATCCCTTTTTGTCTGCAGCCATGCCAGAACCTGTTGTTTTTTGACTTACTAATGATAGCCATTTTTAGTATTAGGTGATAATGCATTATAGTTTTGATTTGCATTTATCTGATGATGAGTAAGGTTGAGCATTTTGTCATGTGTGTCTGCTGCTTGCATGCCATCCTATGAGAAGTGTCTGTTCACTTCCTTTGCCCACTCTTTAGTAGGGCTATTTATTTATTTTTCCTTTCAATTAGCTTGAGTTCCTTATAGATTCTAATGCTATGGCTTTGTCTAATGCATAGTTTGCAAACATTTTTCCCCCATTTTGTGGGTTGTCTCTTAACTTTTGTGATGGTTTTTCTTGCCAGGCACAACTTTTCAATTTAATAAGTTACTTCCTGACTATCTTAGCTTTTGTTTCATTTGCTTCTGTGGACTTGGCCATGAGTAGTTAATTGCTTACTCCTATGTCCAGGAGGGTGACTCCTACATTTTTTGTTTGTTTTTTTGTTTAACTTGTTTTATTTTAAAGATATGGGGTACAATTCAGGATTAGGTATATAAATAGTCATCATACAGGTAATGTTTTGGCCTCCCTTTGCTCCCCACTTTGCCTGGCTAGAGATCAGTATTCTTATTATGTGCCCCTCCCACCAGTTTCCAGCTACTGCCAATCCCTTTATGAGAGTATTATGGCAAATGTTTAGGATCTGCTTATGGGTGAGAACATATGGTATTCAGTTCTTTATTTCTGTGATACATCATTGAGTATTATAGTCTCTAAATCCATCCAAGTTGGAAGAACAAAATTATGTCCCCTACATTTAGACTTGTGAATGTTGAACAAACCAGTTCTGTAACCCAGGAATGAAGCTCACCTGGTTATGATGAGTGATCTTTGAAATGTGTTATTGGATATGATTTGCTAGAATCTTGCTGAGAATTTTTGCATTTGTGTTTATTGGGGAAATTGTCCTGTAATCCTCTTTTCTTGTTAGGTCTTTGCCAGTTTGGGGTATCAGAATGACATTAGCTTCATAGAATGAGCTAGGAAGCATCCCTTCTTTCTTGATTGCCTACATTACTCCCAATAAGATTGATATCAGCTCTTCCTTGTATGTCTTGTAGAATTCAGCTGAGAAGTCTTTTGGTCCACGACTTTTATTGGTGGGGAGATTTCTTATAAAGGAGTCAATTTTGGGGATTGCTATTGGTCTGTTAAGGACTTCAATTTCTTCATGTTTTAACCTTGGGAGGTTGTGGGATGCCAGAAATTCCTCCATTTCCTCTAGATGTTCTAGTTTATTTGAACATAGTTAGTCATAGCAATCTCTGATAGTCTTTTTAATTTTCATGGTCAGTTGTTATATTGTTTTTTCATTTGCTTGCTTGCTTGTTTGTTTATATCTAATTGTGTTTATTTGAATTTTCTCTCTCTTTTAAAAAATTAATCTGGTCAAGGGTCTGTCAATCTTATTTATCCTTTCAAAGAACCAACTTTTTGTCTTGTTGATCCTTTCTATGATACATTTGTCTTCTATTTCCTGCAATTGTGGTTTTTATCTTAGTAATCTGGACATTTGAACTGAAATTAGAGTTTAATTGTTACTGCCTTTCCAGCTCCCTTGGGTATGATTTTAGACTGTTGTGATGACTCTATTTTCTTGATAGGTGTGTGTAATATTATAAACTTCTCTCTCAACACTGTTTTCATGGTTTCCCAGATATTTTGATATGTTATATCTTTGTTTTCATTTGTTTCTAGGAATCTTTTCATTTCTGTCTTGATTTATATGTTGAACCCAAAAGTCATTCTCTAGCTTGTTGTTTGGTTTCCATGTATTTGTGTGTGTGTGTGTGTGTGTGTGTGTGTGTGTGTTTTGGGGAGGGTTCTTAATGATGATATTTATTTTTGTTCTACTGTGATCTAAGAAGATGCTTGGCATTATTTCAGCCTTTTGAAATTTGTTCATGCTTGATTTATGTCAGAGAATATGATCAGTCTTGGAGTATGCTCCATGTGCTGATGAATGGAATGTATACTCTTTGATTTTCATGTGGAGTGTTCTGTAGTTGTCTATTGCACCCAATTGTTTAAGTGTCAAGTTAAGGTTCCAGATCTCCTTGTTGTTTATTTTCCTCAATCTTTCATGGGCTGTTAGTGGGGTAGGGTATTAAAATCTCCAACTCTGGTTGTATGGATGTCTATGTCCTCTCTTACTGTACATAGCAATTGTTGTATGAATCTTGGTGCTTCTGTGTTGGGTGCATGCATATTTAAGATGGATATATTTTACTGGTGGATTGAGCCTGTTATTATTATGTAGTTTCCTTCCATGTACTTTTTCACTTGTATTGGTTTAAAGTCTGGTTTGTTCAATATAAATATAGCTACCCTGATCTTTTTGTTTTCCATTTTCTCCTAACTTTGATCCTATACTTGTTCTTTGCAGTGATATGGCTTTCCTACATGCAGCAGGATGTTGGATCATATTTCTCTATCCAGTTTGCTACTCTATTTGCCTTGTAATGGCACATCCAGTCCATTCACGTTCAAGTTAATTATTGATATAGGAGAGTTTATCAGTGTTATAATGCTCTTGAGGCTGCTTTTTGTGTGGATGATCTAAAGAGTTGGACTGGAGTTAGTATATTCTCTTAGAGATTTGATGTCTAGGAAGGATTTTAATTCTCCATCACTAATAAAGCTTAGCTGGGCAGGGTAGGAAATTCTTGGCTGGAATATCTTATTTTTAAGAATGTTAAACATAGGACTCCATTCCCTTCTGGCTTGTAGGATTTCTGCTGAGAAGTCTGCAACAATTCTGAAGATTTTTTTTTCTTTCATGCTTACCTTGTGAAGATGGATTACTATGTGTCTTGCCATTCACAACTGAGAAGTGCTCCTGCCAAGAAACTGGGCTGACTGGTGTATTTTACAACTCTTCTTCCCCTGCCAAAGGCTGCACTTAAAGCTTAAAAACAGAGGAGTTCCTTACACAACAGAATCTGTCTTTGGGACAGGTGATGCTGGCAGGCAATCCTTCCTGATCTCGAGACTGGTTTCCAGAGGCTGGTGGTAGTACCGAATGAGTGTAGCCATCATGAGAGCTTACCCAGTCAGGGAGCAGGCAGCCAGGCACTGCCTGCAGGGAACACACTCTCAGGGGTTTACTGGCAGTAGGTGTTCCAAGTTCAGTTGGCCTGCTGGTTTTACACAGGATCTGGCAACACACGACTGTGCCCTAACTAGGTCTCATTCTGCATGGAACTAATAGCCCACTTGCAGCTGAGTACAATGGAACTAACACAGACTATGTTAGGAGCACTCAATTCTTCTTGCAACTCCTACAGAAACCTGGTGCCTGATGATGATGGCCTTCCAGCTCCAAAGCCGGCCACTGGCTCTCTCTCTTTCTTTTTCCCTATTGACCCGAGTCCTCTGTGGGACATAATGTGTGTCTGCCACCTAAGCCTGTTCAAGGCGCTTGGGGGTACCTGTGGCTAGAATTGACTTCCTTGTTCTGCTCTGTGAGAAAGGTGCCAGTTGGCTACTCTTTGATGGCCACGTTGATCAAGCTGTTTTGCATTAGTATCTTCTTGAAAATGGGGCCATCTGTTTAAACTGTTTTATATATAATTTGTTGAAATGTCTTTTCATGTGTTTTGCTCATTTTTGAACTGGAGTGTTTGTTGTGTTACTGTTGAGTTTAGAGGAATTTTTATATACCAGATACAAGTCCTTTGCCAGATGAGTAGTTGGAAATATTTTCTTCTTATTTGTAGATTTTTAAGAATTCTCCTAACCAAGACTTTCACAAAATAATGTTATTCATTTTGATGAGGTCAATATATTAACATTTTGTCTTATGGATCATCTTATTGGTGTCAAATATGCAACCTCTTGACTGACTAGCTCTGGAATCATGATCTTCTTCTTTGTTTTGCTGTTTCATACTTTGTATTTCACATGTATGTTCAAAATTTTTTTGTGTTACATTTTATTAAAAAGATCGTGTTTTTTCTATTAAATTGCTTTTATACTAATGCTGAAAATTAGTTTAGCCTATTTCTGAAGTGTTATTCCATTGATCTGTGTGCTTACACTTGTATTAATAACTACAGTTTGATTATCATAGCCATAGATATAGTAAGCCAGCAGTCCCCAACCTTTTTGGCATTGGGAATAAGTTTTGTGGAAGACAATTTTTCCACTGACAGGAGTCAGGGATGGGAGATCATCAAGCATCAGATTCTCTAAGAAGCATGCAGCCTAGATCCCTCTCATGCACAGTAGTTCACAATAGGGTTTGTGTTCCTATGAGAATCTAATGCCACCACTGAACTAACAGAAGACAGAGCTCAGCTCACCTGCCACTCACGTCCTGCTGTGCGGCCTGGTTCCTAAGAGAACATGTACTGGTTCCAGTCCATGACCCAGGGGTTGGAGAACCCTTGTCCCTTGGTATCTGTGTGAAGTTGGTTCCAGGATACCCTGTAAATACCAAAATATATCGAAGCTCAGGTTTCTTATATAAAGTGGTATAGTATATAATTTACGTACATTCTCATATATTTTAAATCATCTCTAGATTACTTATGGCACCTAATACAATACAAATGCTTTGTAAATAATTGTTATACTATATTGATTTTTATTTATAGTTTCATTGCTGTGCTAATTTTTATTGCTTTCTTATGAATATTTTTGATCTCAGATTGGTTGAATCATGGATGTTGAACCTGTGGATATAAAGTGACTACTGTACTGGAAAAACTAATTCCACCCAATTTATTATTTTTAAAACAGCTTAGCTATTAAATTTAACCTTCTTAATTGTGCAAAACACTCTGTTAAGATTTTCATAAGAATTACATTAAATCTATAGATTTATGGAAGTTTTTAATTTGAAAGAATCAATATTGGTATTATGTTGAGTCTTTCAAAGCATAAATTCAGAATGTTTTTCCATTAATTCAGGACTTCTTGGATTTTATTAAAATCAAGTTTATTCTGGTGAGCAGAATTTCAATTCTGTTGACAATCTCATCTATAGTTACTATATCCGTAACGAAATAATTATCAACAGCAGGGTATTAAAATCTCTATTATTGTTGAATTATATATCTCTCAATTTTGTGTGGTTTATTTCATGCATTTTGTGATCTTTATTGAGTGTATACATGATTATAGTTATTATGTATTCTTGATTAATTGATGTTTTTATTATAAAATGCCCTTCCCTTTTCTCCAGTGAAAATGCTTATCTCACACTCTATTATGTCCATTAATGTAGCCATATCAGTTTTCTTTTTATTATTACGTGTATGATATATCTTTTCCCTTTCTTTAGCTTTCAACCTACTGTGTCTTTAAATATGCAGTGTTTCTTGTGGACAACATAATGAGGTAATGTTCTTTAATCTGTTTTATCATTGTTTGTACTTAATTAAAATGCTTAAACTATTTGCATTTATGTAATATCCAATAAGATGAGATTATATCTATCATTTTTTGCTAATTTAAAATTATTTTTCCATTGGTGTTTTAGTTAGTCATAAATACATATTTTCTAGTGTATCATTTTAATTATTTTTCTTATTTTTTTACAGGTTATAGTTATTTCAAAATTGTTGCCCTATGAGCTATAATTAATAACTTATAACAATTATTTTGAATGAATACTAACTTAATTTCAATACCATTATGTGTTAAATTGTGTCCTTCTCTATCCCCTTCCCCAAAATTGTATGTTGAAGTACTAACCTCCATACTTCACAAATCGACATTATTCAGAAATGGCATCCTACAGAGCTAATTAAGCTAAAATCAGTTTATTAAGGTAAACCTTGAAATAGTATGACCAATGTCCTGGGAACATCAGAAAATTTGAACATTAATGTGTAAAGTGAAGATAAGGTGAAAAAACTAGAGGGAAGACAGCCATCTACAAGCCAAGGAAAGGAACCTGGAACAAATCTTTCCCTCACAACACCAAGAAGCAACCAGTTGTGTTGAAATCTTGGTTTGGGATTTATAGTTTTCAGAATTATCTGCTGTTTGTCTACCAGTCTGCAGAACTTTGTTACAGCAGCCCTGGCAAATTATTATAAGAAATATACAGAAGGTTTATTCTTATATTGCTCTCTTCCCTCCTTCATTCTTCCTGCTATCAAGTTACTTTCCTCTGGATGATTTTGAGATTCCATAATTTTGTTTTGACACTTAACTCTTTATGTATGATGCATCTAGGTGTGGACCTCTGAATTTTTTCTTCTTTTAATTCATTGAGCTCCATGGACTTGGTGATGTTTTGCATCACATATGGTACGTTTTCAATTTTTATCTCTTAGAATATTATCTCTTACATTTCCTCTATCTTATCCCTTTGTTTAATCCTATAATGAATATATTGACATGTTTTATGATGTTCCACAGGTCTTTGAGATTCTGTTCACTTTCTTCATTATTTTTCTTATTCTTAGATATCCATAATCTCTATGGATCCATGTTTAACTTTTATGAATCTTTCACTAACTTCTTAAAACTGTTTGAGTACCTTTAGTGACTTTTAAATTTTAATTATTGTATTTTTCAAATCTAGAATTTCTATTTTCCTTAGCTGTGTGTTATATTAATGAAGAGGACATAAGATGATTTTCTGGGTAATAAATACTATTCTCACTAAACTAGATTAAAATTATTTATTTAAAACTAAAAGAGTAAAGTAAAATATTTAAATAATACTTATCTTTTGGTTTATCAAATTAATGACATAACATTTTAAGATAAACTAACTAATGAATTATCTTTTCTCCTCATGGGAAATTTATGTAGAGAGTATTAGAAGTGAAAAAGAAAATTACTTGGACTGAATTTTTTTAGGTTTAATGAATAAAAAATAACTGACAATTTAAGTTTTCCTGAAATTGTTTTACTTATTTAACAGAATGCTATCTATTTAATGACAGAAATGTACATTTCAGCCCCTCGGTGTTATTTGCCAACTCAATAATTGTTGTGGTCTTCTAAGAAGCAGTAATATTTTTAATGAAAAGTTTACTTGAAGGAATGTATTTTATTTTTTCAACTAAGACTATCTCTTCCTGGTTAGTTACGTAACACATTTGTGAATTTGGATGTGTGTTGGCAATGATGATGGTGATAGTGATGATGATGATGAAAATTATAAGAAACTATATTAAAGAAACATCAGATGAAGAAAGTTTTGTGTTGAGTCAAATAAATACACATATTTACATTAATATTTTTACTATATGTATAGATTTTTGGTTACATTGGTGTATACAGATATGATAGAGAAATAAGAGATATAAATGATTTAAAAGAAAGAATCTTAAAGTAAAAGAAAATTGGTTCTGAGGACTTCTGGCAATATGGCGATGGGGCAGGTTGGTCTGTGAGACTCTCTGTGAAAGCGAGGGTTCATAAAGACCCTCGCTCTTCCCTGGTGGCTGCTGCTTTCACAGCTGCCAACCTGATCTTCAGCCAGCCGTGCAGACCTGCGGGTTGTCAGAAAGCTGTCCCACAAACTGCTCTACTGCCACCTTCACCTCCACTGCTACCGCTACTGCTCCCACCTGAGGCAATCCTCAGCACCTGGCACCATGGAGCTCCTCTCATGCACTGCACTGCTGGACATGGTGACTGCCACTGCTGCCACTCCCCCCACCTTGGGCAGCCCTTGTCTCCCGCCCTGTGGAGATCTGGGCTCTCCTGCCTGCTGCACCACCTGGCCCAGCCCTGTCCAAGCCACCCAGTGCTATGCCGACCTGCAGTGCCTGGCTGTCTTGTACTCCACCTCCCCCAGCTCAGCCCCCATCCGCAGCAGAACCAGAGATCAGTTGGATCCCTGAGACCAGGCAGAGACCTGCATCGCCCTGCCCAGCTCCACCCAGCTCTGCCCAGCTCCCAACTTGGGATCTAAGGTAACAACATCAAAATGGGAGAGACAGAAGCCATTCCCCAAAGCTAGATCTGACACAGGTCAGATCTGAGTGGGAGACTTGACAGGCAAAAAACTGGCTGAGCCCAGATCTGATCCACCCTCCACAGTAGGCCTGGGGCAACTGATCCTAGCTGTGAGCAACCCTACCAGCCTGTGATGAGAACTAGAGATCAGAACTGAAAGGACGTTGGAATCCGAGGAACAATCTCACAGCGTGCTTGGTTCCCTTCTTTTAAGTTTTTCATTTTTATTTTTTGTCTGGTTGTTTTACTCATCTTTTTTTCTCTTTTCTCTCTCTTCTTACTGCTGTTGATGTCTTCATACTTGATTTGTTTCTGTTAGGTTACAGATTTTTTTTTTCTTTAGACCTCATGTTTGTGTAGGGGAATAATACAACAATAGGGAGGTTGGCTAGTTTATGTGTCTGTATGCTGTATGATTGTATGTTTTAGTTTTTTTTTCTCTTATCTGTCTTTATGTCTCTTTTCATTTGTTAGTTGGTATGTTTGTCTGTTTTCTCTCTTACTCTCCTCTCTCTCCAATTCCTCTCCCCTCCATTCCATTCTTATTCTTAGATATCCATAATCTCTATGGATCCATGTTTAACTTTTATGAATCTTTCACTAACTTCTTAAAACTGTTTGAGTACCTTTAGTGACTTTTAAATTTTAATTTGTTATTTATTTCAATCACAGTATTCTTTACTGTTGTTATCTCAGTTATTAACTCCTTCCTATTTTCCTCTTGTCTCTCCTCAGTTCTTTTTATTCTCTCTATTAATGTCTTCATGTCTGGGTTTGCAGTATGTGATCAGTCATTCTGGGGGTTATTCATTGTTTGTGTTCCAAGGTCTGTTTTCTCAGTGTCTGACCTCTCAAGGGTCTGTGAGACCTATATTCTTCTTTTGATTTTTCTTCAATTGT
>CAUYQG010031737.1:0-14681 GCA_963574415.1 Tarsius wallacei | reverse complement strand
ACGCCCGGCTAATTTTTTGATTTATTGTAGAGATGAGGTCTCGCTTGCCCAGGCGGGTCTCAAACCCGCGGGCTCAGGCAATCCACTCACCTCAGCCTCCCAAAGGCGCGGGATTACAGGCTGAGCCACCGAGCCCGGCTAGATATATTTTATGCTGACTTAATTACTAACATTAATTCATTCTTTCATTCAATGAATATGTACTGAGCACATGTTATGCTGCTATTTTTAAAAGTCTCCTTTTTGATTGTCCTTGAAAAATTTTTCCATCACTTCCTTTTACCTTAGAACTATTGTTTGCTTTGGCTTACATATCCACTTAATATTGATATTAATAATAATATTTATATAACAATATATAGTTTTCAAAGCATCTGCACATCCATTATTTCTTTTGATCCCCACTGAGACTTTATGGGAAAGGCAAGACAGTTATTATCTCATTCTTACAAAGAAGAGAATAGTTTAAGTTTCAGAGAGGTTCAGAGATCTGCCCCAACAAAATGCAACAGATTGAACTCACTTTATTTTCTAGGGTGGTGCATTTGTTTATTTTGCATTGCTATAAAGAATATCTGAGATTGGGTAATTTATAAAGATGAGAGGTTTATTTGGCTCATGATTCTTCATGGTGTTGCCATCTGGAAGCTTTTGGTGGAAGGTGAAAAGGGTGCAGGCATATCACATGGCAAAAAAGACGAAGAGAAAGAAGAGGGACGAGACTCTCACAGTTCTCCTGTCAACTAATACAGGGAGAACAAACTCATTCCTGTGAGATAACAACCAAGTCATGCATGAGGTATGACCCAAACACCTCCTACAAGGCTTGAAAACCGGGGACCACTTTTCAACATGAGATCTGAAGGGAACAAACATCAAAACTGTAACAGGTGGCCTTTCAGTAGAATATAGCTCTAATTATGTTTTGTCTGAAAGAAGAGTTTATATACATTTTGACTCATCACTTAGCTTAGGGAGTCTTCTGATGACCCATGACCTGTCCTAGAAAAAAGAGATGGATATAGAGTGTATTTACTAGGTGTCAGTTTGAGTTCCCTCCACCCCCAGGAAAGCTTTTATTATCTATATCAAGAAGTTCTTGATAAACGAATACATTAAGGCTTATAATATAATTAGTGCAATGGATTTTGGAAGTAAATTGAATGATATTGTGTCAAAGATAAAAGAAAACAATCTTACAGGTGCAAATGAACTATTCACATTTTTTAGTGGTATTATGGGCAATGGAAATTATCTGCATGTATCAGGAGTTCTCTTGAGGGTCAGCATTTTTAAAAGCAATTTTTCTTTTTACAAACTTTCTACTTCTCTGTGTAAGCCCTTCATAAATAAAGATACACACAAAGCATAATGGTTGAGAAAATTTTCTGATTTTATTTCTTGGCTGTTAAACAAAGAATAATACTTTAAAATGTGTTTTGGTGATACTTTGATAGTGTTCTCTAAATTGGGTGACTATCATAATACCTTTCAAGTGCCTTCTCATAATTGATATGGAATCAGAAACAGATGATTAGAATTTCCTAAGCACCAATTGATAGACCTGTTCTCTTCATTCTGCTCTATAAATCCTATTTATTATTCTAGGATTTACCATGCACCAGTATGTCTAAAAGCTACTATGTTCTTTCCTTTCTCTAAACTATTAGTCTTAATACTGACAATGTTATTTGCTGCCATTTATACGGTATCTACTATATGCTTACATGAGTGTAACATGTTAGCGTCATGGTAACTCTTTAAAGAAGGTATCCATAGCCCTCACTTACAGAGAAGATAGCTTATGAAATCTTAATAATTTGCTTAACGTCACACATTAAGAACAGAATGGCATGGGATATAAACCCAAATTATCTGAAATACAGGATCCTTAGTTAGTGGCACACCTTGATAGTTCTACACATTTTAGTATTCATAGTACACATATTTAGTATTCATCCATTACATTGGACTCCAGCTACAATCTTTTTTTTTGTGGAGTGCAGATTTTAGGATTGATTTAGGCCAGCTGCTCAGTAAACACTTTCTGTCTGAATGCTTGACTGTTTTCCTTTTTATGTGGTCAAATATGTCAGTTGATTTATCCACAGATTTGGAGGACAATTCATAAAGAGAGTGAGAGGTGAGTTAGAAGTGATAAGTGTTGTTAGGCTGTCATTTAAAAAAAAAAGGAAAAATGATTTTGGAAACAGAAACAGAACCGTTTTGATCCTTTTGAATGTCAAAGTGACTTATAAGAAAGTTGGCAAGGCACTCTATGAAGTGTGAAGATCTAAGGAACGACTTTAGCCTTTTTCTGACTTAAAAACTTGTGCGTGAACATGATGCAATACAGGATTTTCTTTGTGTTCATTGGCTTTTATGATTGATTTTTGGGAGGTCTCATCAATAAAGAAGACATTATTGCTGGTAATAATATTAATATAATGTTAACAAATCTCTATTTGTCCTTGTGAACTCAGCACAAAAAATTATTTTGAAGAGCTGCAATCTATTTTAGAAATAAGAGCAGGCAGAGCAAAAAAGAAGTGGAGACAAAAAGTCACAAAGATAATCTGTAGTTATTTTGTTTAGAATCTCTTGGCAATTATTTCATCTGGGTTAAAATAACGTATTAATGAAAGAGAATGAAACACTGTCCACTTATGCTTGATTATGTAGTTTAAAATACAAAGAAATGTCAGATCACACTTGAAGTCTCCAGGGTATGGAGAGTGTGTGTGTGTGTGAGAAGAAACAGGAGAGGAGAAGAGAGGAAATGGAAGACTGTCTAATAAGAATTTGGGGGACAAAAGATACATGAAAGCTTTTCATATTGTAAAGGGAGCAAAATGTTTTATTTGATTCATTTCCAGATCTTCATTAACATTATATTTAACATCATCACCAGCAATAATGTTTCCCCTGGAAAAACAATTATAATCAATATGTTTTCCTAAAAAGAAAAATGCCAGCATTTTTGTGTGTCTGTTTTTACTGTCTATTTTATATTTTGCCCCAAAACTCACCACAGACACATCTTCATTCCTTAGATATTGTTCACAAACTATATTTTCTTTACAATTTAGGTATCACTGCTGTTCAAAGATACCCATGGAGTTATTTGATTTAATTAAATCTTCTTATCAGAACAATAAACTTGTTTTCTTTTTTCAAGAGAGAAGTTGAATCAGCAGAAATTTTACATTGATGTTATCTATTTCATACAGTGATATTATCAATTTCAGAAATCTGCACATGCTGCATGTTAAAGTATGAATATATTTAATTAATAAATTTAGAATGAAAGAGCAATTGCATAGATTTAATCATTATTTTAGAGTTTTTGATGGACTTATTTGCCCACATATTTATTTTCAAATTTACTTTTAAACACTTTTACTTACCCAATCTTTAACAAACTGCTTATTGTATTCAAACAACCTCCACCTATCATTTGAAGTTTCTTGGCTAGTGCATTTTTAAGAGAGAAAAGTCTAGAAATATTGTCTCTTATGTGTGTGTGTGAGAGCGAGAAAACAAGAATAACCAGTTCAAAATGATGATAGATTACAGAATTTCAGAACTGGGAAAGAGTTGGTGATGAAGTTAATGATCTATAATAAACTGAAAAATTACGTTATAAAGGAATTTCAAAGTTTAGAACATAAGCTGAGTTCTGAACATAACTCACCAGATAAGCATAAAAGTTTCAGTTGTATAATGGATCACGTTCAGCCTGGAAATCTTCAAATTAAACAAATTTTCCAGGATTTTTATACTTTCTCTATACTGCCTAGGCGGATGTTCCATGAGAGATATTTCTAGAGAAATTGTCTAAACACTAAGTTATGTATTAATGAAAACAATAATGTAAATGTAAAAAATAAAATGAACTCAAACTTCTGCATCCTCCCATCAAGATGGTGTTCCTAACATCCATACAAAGTAACTATCAGCAAGAACGGTCACCTAATTGTATGAATCCACATTAAGGTGAATTCCTCTATATGAAGGAAGATTTGCCTTTCAAAAAAGAATACTCTTAACTTGAATAAATGAATTATTTCTTGTGTGACCATTTTAGTCATTATAACAAACTTTGAGACCAAAACAATGCAAATAAAATCCAAACCCACTTAATTTTCCCTCAGGTAATACTATTTAAAGTGTCACTTTTAAATGCCATTGCAATTATGTATTAAGGCCTAGGCATCATAAAAGTAATTATTACAACATATTCAATAGGAATTACAAAGGTCTAATGATTTTATCTTCATTTTCTAGGTCAAAATATCAAAAAGATAATATGAGAAAAGTAAACATCTGTCAGGATTAAAAGGTTTATCTTTCTAAAATATTTAAGAAAGTGTTGTATAATTATGGAGACAATATTTTCATTTTCTAAAACTGGATTGATAAACTTAGAATCAAAATATATAGAATCTGTCTTTTCCAGTAAATCCATAAATATATTATGATTTCAAAAGATCAGAAATGCTACTAGTAATGTAAAATATGAACTAAAACAAAAATATGTTTTAGTCATAAGTGGTAGGGTGGTTTCTGAAAATTAGACAATACAATGGCACCAAAATAGAAATTTGAAAGAAAATTTTGTTTCTGTGATACCAATTGCATGTTGAATAAATCTAAATAATTTCCAAATTGAAGACAGATATCAGTAAAATGGCATACTAGAGATGGTAGGTAAAAGTTGTGTCAAACGGTTTATTGGGGGCCCTTGATAATATTGTTGTTAGCCTTAGTTGTGAGAAGCAATTAAAACTTGAAGAACTATCAGGAGCTTGGGGCTACAACCAGATATACCTCTTTGGTAAAATATTCTGAGTTTAATTTACATCAATATAAGTCAAAGGAAGAGTACAGATATGTAACAATTGGTATATAAATCAGCTTTGCTTAGCAATGAAACTATGTTGAAAAATCTTGGGAACATTCTAAAGCTTTAACAGATGTATTTTCATTAGAAAGTGACATAGGATTCACTGAATCTGGAAATATCAATTAGAACAAGTGAGAAGGCTGATAACCCCTGGCCTCTCATTCATTTAATAAACACATATTTTTTTCACTACTATGTGTTAGGTTCTAGGATTGTCCTAGCATACTGAATGTATTTTTTTTTTTTAGAGGGAAAAAATGAAGTGTAGGATTGTTGAATAGTTCAATCTTCTACTGAACTTTGAGGAAATTCTACTCTCAGTGTAATCAGAACTCTTTTGCTTTAATAAAAGGACATTTAGTCTTAAATCTCAAACAGAAAGCATATACCTTATTATCTGTAACACAGGTATACAATAAGAATGCTGTAGAGAATATTATTAGATAGCAGAATTTTCTCCATGCAGCTCTACCCAAGAATCATCTTTCTGTTTCTAGAAATTATACTTTTCTAAACCAGGCTTAGTGGCTCAGCCTGTAATCCCGCGCTTTGGGAGGCTGAGGTGAGTGGATTGCCTGAGCCCTCGGGTTCGAGACCCGCCTGGGCAACTTGGTGAGACCTCATCTCTACCATAAATCAAAAAATTAGCTGGGTGTGGTAGCGTGCGCCTATAATTCCAGCTACTTGGAAGGCTGAGGTGGAAGGATCGCCGGAACCCAGCAGTTCGAGGCTGCGGTGGCTGGGAGCGGCCACTGCACTCCAGTCTGGGCGACAGAGGGAGACTCCAAATCAAAAAAAAAAAAAAATAGAAATTATACTTTTCTGAGCTAGAACATTGATCTTTATATTTTAAATTTACCTTTTGAATTATTTAAGTGGTTAAACTACCTTCTCTTGTATTGACTGTTAATATACTTAGCATTAAATATGGACCCTATCTCTAGTTTGTTTTAGAATTCAGAATAAGAGATTTATCTCTGACCTCATATTGCTTTTTTATTCTTACCTTCCCACTGATTTGTTTTTCCTAATCATCATTTTGTTATCTTGCTGAATTATGTTTGCATTTTTGTGGATAATTGTAAATGCTTTTTAGGAAACGGGCATATTATAAATAAACAAACCCATATGGAAAAATAAAGCTTGTTTCTCAGAAGGATTTAGAAGTTTCTATCACTCTTGTTTAAATATGGCTATGTAACAGACTTGCATCATCCATACCATTCCTCAAAGGGCAAGACTTTTTCTAAGACCTTCCTGAAAGGAATTGCATTATTTTTGTGAGGAAATCTACACTTTGCTGATTCCTTAGATAGTCTGCATCGCCCATTCAGGTACTTCCTCTACCCTTCTCTTTGGTGTGCTGTACTTTGGGAAGATGGCCTGTATTGACCATATCAATCTGGCATCTTGCCCTCTGGCTTCTGTTTTGTGTACCAGCAGGAAATAGGATAGAAACAGGGTGAAATCAGTCCCTGTATGAGCTCCCACTGCTTCTCCTTGCTTTTTTACCGAGTGATTTCCCATAGTTACTAACTATTGGGTCTTGAAATACTTTGTGTTGTTTTTACAAAACCTGTGTAAACCTTTGTAAATAATTATTTTATTACATTATCTCCAAATTGCCCAATTTGAGTGTGCTACCTGTCTCCTTTAAGTACCATTAAATTATTGACTAAACTGCTGTGAAACAAGTAACAACCAGAGGGAAAAATACATATCCATTGGTGCCAGTGCAGAGAAAAGGGGACACTTCTATACTGTTGGTGGGAGTGCAAGCTAGTACAATCTCCATGGGAAACAGTGCAGTGATACCTAATGGAACTAGAAATTGACCTTCTATACGATCCTGCAATCTCCCTCCTGGGAATAAACCCGGAGAGGCACAAGTCATTCTAAAAAAAGAAACTTATGCATGCATGTTCATTACGGCACTATTCACAAAAGCAAAAACATGAAACCAACCCTACTGCCCATCAACAGTAGACCAGGCAAAGAAATAGTGGTACATATACAAATGGAATACTATACACCATAAAGAAGGACAAAACAATGGACTTCTCAGGAAATTGGATGGAATTAGAGACAATCATTCTTAGCAATCTATCACAGAAACAAGGAACCAAAAACGACATGTTCTCATTCATAAATGGGACGTGAACATTACTCATAGAAGCACAAGGAAGGGTTGGCAGTTGTGGGATACTGCCTGAGAAGGGAGAAAAGAGGATGGCACGTAACAACATAAAGGCTACCTGATCCTAAACCAGGGGAAGTGAGGACCAGTTGAGGCCCAAATTTCAGCTGCACGTAGATTACCTATATACCTAATCCTGACTTATACTCCACACCTTTAAAATAAAATAAAGTATATATGTATTATATATATATATAAATATATACATATATATATAGAGAGAGAGATTTTGTAAAAAAAATTGACAAATACAGAACAATCTGGAGTATTCAGTCATGCTTAATATGTACTATGAGCCCTCTAAAGCCATTTGCAAATTTCACTGAGCACATACGTTTCTTTATACCTAGTATAAAAGTATAAATGCTTTCAGTAGTATTTCAAAACACTCTATGAAATAAACAAAAAAAAAAACAAGAGAAACAATGAACTAGACCTTAAAGATAATACATTACAGTCTTCATCACCTACGCTAATTTATTTCCAAATATATCAAGATAGAATGTTTTCTCACTATAGAATTATTAGGTCATATTTGGTAAGTGACCCATGTTTTGATATCATTAAGATGTCCTATCCTCAAGAAATATTGAAAAGTAGAACACTCCAGGATATTCACAATAAGAATAGGAAAGCTGCTTTTACCCTGTATTCTTTATCTCGGGATAAACCTAACGTGAAAGAATTATTGAAGACGTGGTATCCCAAATGTGCTTTGACTAGACTGGGGCCTCTCTGGGTCTCTCATCACTATATTTATTTTCCAATATGCTTGTGCTTTTAATTTAAAAAAAAAATCCTGGTAGGATTTGCTGTTCTTCCTGGATTTGTGATAAATCCTTAACTTAAAACTGTTCCTCAGGCCAGTAACAATTTCTTATGGTTTAACCATATTTATTTTAGCCACTAATTATATTTTCCATTCAAGACTCTGAACTTAAGTTAAGTATAATGTTAACCTACCATGATTCTTTGATGAATCATGAAGGGTAATGTAAATAGCTTCTTTCTGTATATTGCGAGATTTTCTTCATCAGTCTCTGTCAGAAATCAAGGTAGATATTTTTCAATATAGCGTGCTAATCTTCTTAGGAGTCTTTTTGCTACTACTTATTAGAGACCGGTCATAATAGTTATCACTTAAACTCCAAATATAAACAACCTATTTGGTACATTCTTTTTGTTGTGGGTCAGAATAGAGGCACCAACACATGGCTTACTTGAACATTACTATTTAATATATAATGGTCAGTTTCAGGTACTTAGAATCTTGGCTAATATACAAAATTTCATAAATGTCTCCCTGAAAACACTCAAGGCAAAGTAGATACAGAATAAATCTTAATTTATGTATGCAGCAACATTGCTTACTGGAAAGAGCATGACCTTTGCATTCAGAACTTTGGTCATGATTTTAGGGATTATAAAAAGATGCATATGAAACACTGCCTCATAGTTGCAACTTAATGCAAGGTAGTTGTCAGTCTTCTTAATAGAAAGCTTCAGAGGCATGGAAACAAAACAAGTGATTTTACTCATTACAATTTATTTTTTCATGTTGCTAAAGTCTTTAAAATAATTAAATGCCCACTGTATTTCAGTGTATTTGAAATTTGATTTACTTTGAGAAAAGAGCATGCACAAAGTTAATAACAGTTTTTCAATATTATAAAATCATAACATGTAGCATTTGTTGTATTTGTATTCTCAAACTTGAATATTATGAAAGCGATACAATGTGTTGCCCTCGAGTATACATTATCCTTAAATAATTTCTTGAAGAAATGTATTATTTTTATTCTCAAAAATACGTGGTCTAAACAAGAATTAAAAAGGTAAATAAATGTTATTCATAAAATTGCAAACTACTAATTTTGTACAAGCAGTATTGAGTCACACACAACACTACTCTAAATGTATTCGACCCACTAGACACTAGCAGGAAAAGATTGAGAAGAATTTCAAGTATGAAAAGATTGACAAGAATGCCTTGGAATACAATATAATGAAACAGCCTTTTCCATGAGAAAAATTTAATGTCTATATTTCTTTGTAATTAAGAATATATGGGTAACACCACTGTGCAAATACCTTATTGGCTGAAAATATTAATCATAGGCCCTATTTTTCTAGAATCACTGTGCATATCTAATACAGACTCGTCCACTGTTTCTTTTCCACAACCCTGAAATCAGGCAAAAACCTATTATTAAAATCAATTAAGAGAACAGAAATTAAAATGTTACACAATAATTGATACTAGTTTTTAAAGACTGGCATGATATGCTATTATATTATTCTTTATGAACTTAACTAAAGGCCACCAGCTATGGTGAATATGTTACAGAATAGTGGAATCCAAGTTTTTTTGTTATTATTTTAAAGATGTGGGGTACAATTCACGATTAGGTAGGAATCTAAGTTTTTAATGGGAACTTATTTTTTCTGTAATTAGCAATGATTATCTCTAATTGTTTCCTGTTTCTTTTAATCGTTTTGTATTTTTTGATAGTTGATTTACCTTGATTTGAGTCTGCTTTTCATTGGTTATTATAAATTTGGGTCTGCCTCCTACTGCTTATTGAGCTTTTCCTATGCTGAACCTGTTTCTATCTGATTATCACAGGGTTTCCCTGATGTGAACTTGATGAAAACTAAGTAGGGGGCATACAAATTGAAAAAAAAAGTAAAATAAAAAAGAATCTCAAGCCATTGTTGAAAGGAAAGACCTGTTTAACAACTGTGGAAATTTGCATTGTGTTTTCTCTAATACCTTATTCTTAGCAGCCACTGAATATGGGAGTTACACATCTTTTATTTTTCTTTTCATCAGAGGTCCTAGGCCTTGAAAACCTAAACATAGATATTTGTCTTTATTTAGGGAATGATCTGTTTTGTTATAAAATATATGGAAGCAGTCAACTATGTAAAAATGAGTTGTGTTCTCATTAGACTGTGAAATGCAAAAGGACTATCTCACAACCCTGTGACTTTGCATTCCAGAACTGTTCAAGGTCAAAGGGCCTCAAGTACTGGCACTTGGAAGGTTGTTGTATGGGGAGTGGGATTATTGTTCTGTTGAAATACTAGACACTGGGGTGGGGAGAAGGAGAGAGCAGACAAGAGTGCACTATTGATGGTTGGTTGTAGACTCTTCCCCCACTCAAGTTGATGGATTGAGTGATATTAAGAGAGCTCCAAATTATGTGGGATGTGGGGGTGGAAACAGAAACAAAAAATTACACAGCAATTTGAAAAGTGTTGCTAAATAACTTGTCAAATGATTGATAGAGCGAATCCTGAGTAAGAACATGCCAGGAGAAGAGCATAGATAAGGGCAATTCAGAGAAAGGGGTTCCAGGCACAACATTTGAATAGGAGATTTGTCTGGGAGCTAGACCCTCATCTCATTTTCTAAAACTTTTCTTGTTTGTCTTGAAAGCCCCAGCATGGGTTTAAACTGTATTCCAAGGGTAATGCCCAGTCATTAAAAAATCTGAAGACAATACATTGATCTGCAGTTTAGAAAAAAAAAAAAATCTCTCTTGACAGATAATTGAAAGATAAAGAAAAAGATTTAAAGGAGAAAAAATGTACAAGATACATGCTAGATATCAGTAAAGAGTGCGAAAGTAAACAACATTATTGCCATTTATTTACTCAACTTTCAGCCATGATTTTTTAAAATGCCAGCTACATGTTTAAGAATTAAGGTCAGTTATTTACTGTTGATTATACATTTTTTTTTTCTTTTTGCTATGCCTGGTATCTGACGTGTTTGTGAGCGAAGTCTACTTTGATTATATATTTTAAAACAGGAAGAATAGTTGAAGGGTAAAGAATTTATTTAGTGAGAAAAGACGCTATGTCTCCATATTCAAATGAAACCATGTGGGAGGTGGTTATGTCAAGCAGTAGAGAATGGTGGTTGGAACATGAACTCTATCTAGAGTTAGACGTGATTCTGGCTTCACAGCTTACTAGTTGTGTGGCCTTGGGCAAATTACTTGCCTTTTTAGTATAGTTTTCACATTAGTAAAATGGCAATAATAATAGTAACTATCTTAAAGTTATATTAAATAATAAATTAATATATGTTAAATCCTCAGCTCGAACTGTACAACACCCATGATAATTACTTTGTACAAATGTTACTCATTATTTTTGAGTGGGTGAGAAGAAAGTTAGCTTTAAAAATGTTATTCACATTTGTCCCATATTATCACAAATGAAAGATTCCTTTTTGAAATTATGACTAACTACGTTTTAATTATGGAGAAATTTTGAAAATCATATGATTCCTTTGAAACTTTGATACACTATGGCCATTTTATAAGGTTCCAAAGTGATTAGAAACTGATTGTACTTGTATGTCATTTAATTATACATATTCCATAAACTTAACAAAAGATAGTAAATAACAATAGTTGCTTATTTGTATGGGGAATTTTAAAAAATCATATGTTTAAAAACCTAAAAGCATCAAAAAATACTATCGGGTAAGATGGTTGTTAGTAGTTTCCCATGTTTCATTTATAGGATATGTATTATTTAACAGACATCTATTGAATGCCTACTAGGGATTAAAAGGAGATTAAGACACTGTTTCTTATTCCTAAAAGTTCAGTTTGATGAGGGTAAAAAATGCAGAAACAAATAATTTTGTGATTTTAGGTAAATAACTACTAAGATCAGTTTCTTGATCTGATTAAATAAAATTATATTTATATGATACTTTTATATATAAATCTATTATACAGAAGATTTGTATTGTGCCTAGCACAGAAGTGTTTAATAAATAATAATAAATGTTTATGTTAAATATTACTAACATTATGATTAATACAGAACATATAATTAAAGGTTTTATTAGTAACAGATAGTAGAATAATACCAAAATATTTAAAGACACTACACGAGAAATGTAAATTCCAATAAGAAAAAAAAGAAAGTTTGGGGCATAATTTTGAAGCATTATTGAATGACTAAGTTCATCTGATGAAGAAGAGAGGGAAAGAATGATCAGTAAGGAAATACAATGAGGAAAGGTATTTGAAAAGAAAATTTATCAGGATAATTTGTGCTTGAGTTGGAAAGGAAAAGTTGCTGATTTCCAATATTTATCATAGGATAATAAATGATTTTATATGTCTTAGTTGTAATGTTTATAGTAATCATAAAAAATCAGAAAAATAATACATAGTTTATTTACTGATAATAAAATGACTTAATCAGAACAAATAATAAAACATAAAGATAGGGTGTCTCAGACTAAGTGGTTTATTTCCCCAGTAATTACTCTCACCTTTGAATTGTTTTGAATTGTGTGGACCATAATTGTTATTCATACTATTTAGATTCTTTGTTGTGGGGTAACTTCTAATCCAAAGTGACAAATACTTTTAAAAACAATGCCCATGCTCTCACTTATAAGTGGGAGCTAAATACAGTGTACACATGGGCACAGAAAGTGCGATAATAGACATTACAGACTTGGAAGCGTGAAAAGGTGAGGGGTAAGAGATGGTGAATTACTTAATGTTCTATTAAAATTACTACTTTTTACTATGCAGTGTATACTATTCAGATGACGATTACACTAAAAGACCAGACATCACCACTACACAATATATCCATGTAAAAAAATGACACTTATATTCCCTAAATCTATTTTAAAAATGAGAAAAAAATACCCAGATTTTATCAATCAAACAATACTCTAAAGGTAGCATATATCTAAATATTTGTCATAGACTACTCTGTGATAGTGTAAAGTAGCCATACTATTATTTTTTAACATCCACACTTAGATCTTCATGTTGCATATTGAATAATACACACGTAATTATCCAGTTTCACTGCAAGTCATTTTTGCATAGTCCTTTGCTGTTTGAATATGGACATTTACATGAATAGTTTTATTTTAAGTAGTTTTGATTTAAACTACATTCCAAGCAGATAAGAGTAGAGTTTACAATGGAATTGTACTTACAACTTGAGCAACACTAGCAGGTGTCACTATAACATCTTTAAGATGTGTTATAGGAAAACTCAAGTTCTTTAAAATCAATGTAACAAGAATGGATTGGTACATATTCGGTATTTTGCTGTGATGAAACATTTTGATGGCTTTAAGCACTGCTTGGCATTATAGTTCGCTTGTGGGAGATAATGAAAACCTAGTTTCATAAAAGGAGCTATTACATGGGTGAAAACTAAAAAATATATATTTTATACAAAAGCAAGTCTTACTTATTGTTTCTAAATTTTCTTTGGTATTATTGAATACATTTATATTTTTAAAGATTTTCTTGCTTTCTATCACCAGTTATACTTCATCTCTCATGAAAACAAAACCACTTTTGCTATTTAAAATAGTGTAACATATATAATGTTAAAAATTGTTATAAAATCTGCAATTTGTCTTGATCTAGTGGGGCAAAAAGCTTCAGAGTTAGAAATATATTTTTTCTAATGTTGTCCTTAACTAAGAATGAGATCTTTTTCTTGTCTTAGTAAATTTTGAGTAAAGAAGTCTGTTTATAGGGAGAATCATTTCTCAGGATTAAATCATGTGGCTCATGATCTTTTCTTTTCAGATTGCAAAATATAGTTTATTTAGAAGGTAAATTAGAGAGAGAGGAGATTTACCTCTTCAAGTTAAGGGAGGGGGCCAAAGCTAGGAAACATGGCGACCATAGATCAAAGTGCCACGTGGCCCAGACAAAGTTTAACAAAGCAATGCTATGGTTGATGCTCTTTATGTTTAAAATGTTAGTCTAAAATGTTAATGACTTTTCTATTCTTTTGGATTTCTATCTGTAAATTGGAGATAATAAGTCTGTTGACACCTCCATGAAGCCTCCCTGATTCTTCCAATTTAAAAATACTCATTTCTTTCTTAACACTTGTCCTTTTTGATTGGCCAAACCTACTTAGAAACAAATTCATCTCTTTGGAAAGAAATATTTCCAGACCTCAGTGATTCTTGTCTTCAGGAGCAAGCTTCTTTATTGCTAATGCTGGAACCACTTGCTTTATCTTGACTCCCATAGCATAGACCCTTGCCAAGGCATCTTATCCCTATCGATATCACCTCTCCTAAGTCCTCAGTCATTTATTGTACACAGCTGCTCACCTGGGTTTTCAGAGAAGGCTATATACTATTTTGAGAGACGTAAACACTTAAGCACAAGCTTTTGTTAATTTTCTAGTCACTTTTGTTAGGGAATTCGACCATTTCTTCATCACAGACATAGTTCTAATTCTGAAGCACAGACATAAAATGTTAGCATATTAGTTCCCATACTCATATCAAACTGAAATCACTTTATGTTTTTGCTTAGAAATTAGAAGGAACATTGGATGAGAAAAGAGTACAGCTTCATTCACACATATAATTATTACATGAAAAAATTAAAATTATAAAAAATTCAGTTATGACTAAGCAGCAAATAACTTTATTTCAAGTCTGTAATATATATATATAATATTACATGTATATTATATAGATATAGATATAATAAAACAGCATTTAAAATTTCCTCTGCTTTTAGTCTAGCCAATCACATATTATTC
>CAUYQG010031735.1:0-31557 GCA_963574415.1 Tarsius wallacei | reverse complement strand
ATTTATTTATTTATTTATTCATTGACAGTACTATGAACTCATGGGTATAGACATACTTTGTGTATTTTCTTTCATTGCAGTAATTATTATTATTATTATTATTATTTTTGAGTTGGAGTCTCACTCTGTCGCCCAGACTGGCATGCAGTGGCCGCTCCCGGCCACCGCAGCCTCGACCTGCTGGGCTCCGGCGATCCTTCCGCCTCAGCCTTCCGAGTAGCTGGACCTACAGGTGCACCACGCCCGGCTAATTTTTTGATTTATTGTAGAGATGAGGTCTCACTTGCCCAGGCGGGCTCAGGCAATCCACTCACCTCAGCCTCCCAAAGGCACGGGATTACAGGCCACCGAGCCCAGCTGTTTAAATTATTTTAAATGATTGACTGTGAATATATGTCTTCCTGCCTAGAGTGGAAACTCACAAAGACAAGGAGCATCTTTGTCTTGGTCACTGTTTTTCTCTAGGTCTGGCTGTCTAGCACGTAACTAGCCCATGGAAGGTGTCCAATAACTACTTGTTAACTAATAGATATGTGTCATCTCATTAAAAAAGCATCAAACAAACAAACAAAAAACCAGGTACCACACGTTACCAAATCTGGTGCCTTTTGCAGCAGAATCAGAAAAGTCATAATAAGAGCAAAAGGCTTGATTTATAGGACATCCCACTCAGAACTAAAGTTAATTCTTTTGGTTTGGTTAGTTATATAACTTAGAAATACTGAGGTTTGCCTAATTTTAAAACATGATGTAACTTACAAGATACATTTCAAGCAATAATGAGAGAAAATCCATAGCCATAAAAACTTAGATCAGTAAAAATGAATAAAAAAGAATTAAATTCCCAACTCAAAGAAGAACAGAAACTTCCAACAAAGCAAAACAAAATAATGCAAGGATCAAAATAATAAAGAAAAAATAAGAAATTAATGAAATAGAGAATAGGAAGACAATAGATCTATAGAGTTAAAATCCTAGTTATTTGAAAAAAATTAACAACATAGACAAATCACAGAGTAACTCAGTAAAGGAAAAAAGGAGAAATTTCAAATATAAAGCTAAGAAGTTACAATGGAAAAATAACCATTAAAAAGCAGAAAATTTCAAATTTCATGAGACTACTTTGCAAATCTCAATGAAAATAAACCCGATAATGTAAATGAAATGGATAATTACCTAGAGAAATATAGTTCAGCAAAATATCCCCATTAGAGACAGAAAGCTTCAACAGACCACTTTTTGTATAAGAAATAGAGAAAATTGTTGAGGAATTTCCCGACAAAAAAAGCACCAGGCCTAAAGGATTTCACAGGAGACACAAATCTTTACAGACCAAATAGTTTCAATGCTACATAAACTCTTCCAGTGCATGAAAAATAAAAGTAACCTTCCAAATTATTTTTGTGAAGCAAATATAACATTGATACTTATAACAGATACCATACACAAATATAGGTACAAAAATCCTAAAATAAATATTAGCAAATAGAATCAACATCTGCTATGATTTGAATGTGTTTCCCAAAAGCATGTGTTGGAAACTTAATCCCCAATGCAACAGTACTGAGAGATGGAGCCTAATGAGAGGGGATTAGGGCATGAGAATTCTGCCCTCATGAATAGATTAATGCTGTTATCTCAGCAGTGGTTTTGTTATAAAAGGCCAACTTTGGTCCCATTTTCTCTCTCTCCCTCTGTCCCTCTTTTGCCCTTTTACCTTCTGCCAAGAGATGGCAAGAAGGCCACTGCCAAATGCCAGCCCTTGGATCTTGGGATGCTCAGCCTTCAGAACTGTGAGAAAATAAATTTCTTTTCTTTATAAATTACAAAATCTCTGGTATTCTGTTATAGCAGCACAAAACGGACTAAGACAATATTATATTAAGAAAATTATTCAACATGACTAAGGGGGATTTATTCCAAGAATGCAAGTTTAGTTGAGTGTTATAACAAAATATACCATATTAAGTGATCTAAGAAGAATCATCTGATAATCTACATTGACACTGAAAAAGCCTTTGATAACATTCAACATTCATTTCTAATTAATAAAAACTCATGAAAATAGAAATTGATGACTACTTCCTTAACATGATAAAATATATAAATATATAAATCAATGATCAAATTAACTCAAGCAGTAAAAGAATTAAGCAATTAGCAGGATGTAAGATTAATATAGAGAAGCTAATTGTGTTCATATATACAAAAATAAATCAAAATATATAATAATGGGTAAATGTCCACTTATAGTAGTAATACAGAAGGTCAAAGGCTTAGAAATAAAGCCAGCATCTATTAGATGAAGAATCACCATGGGCATTTACACTAAGATCAGGAACAAGGCAAGGATGAGCCAATGCAATTAGACAAGAGAAATCAATTAGAGGCATAAGAATAAGAAAGTATAACATAAAACTATGTCTATTTACAGATTATATAATAATATATACCTCAAAAACCTGAGAGAATCAATGATCAAATTAACTCAAGCAATAAAAGAATCAAGCAATTAGCAGGATGTAAGATTAATATAGAGAAACCAGTTGTGTTCACATACACAAAAATAAATCAAAAGATATAATAATGGGTAAATCTCCATTTATAGTAGTAATATGGAAGGTCAAAGACTTAGAAATAAACTTCATAAGAAATGTATAAAACCTTTATGAAGCAAACTTTTAAATGTGCCTGAAAGAAATAAAGGTAGACATGGAAGAAATGAAAAGATACCCCTTGCTCTTGGATAGAACATCATAAAGATATCAGCTCGCTCAAAATTTATTTATAAGTAATACAATCAAAATACCAGCAAACTCATTATGGAGCTAGACAAATTAATACAAAAATTTATGCAGAAAAAGAAACATGGAAGAATAGCCAGAACACCTGACATTCTAAAAAAAAAAAGCCATGAGAGGTGTCTATTCCCACCACACATTAGATCATTCTGTAAAATCTCTGTAATTGAAACTGTATGATATTGGCGCATGAATAAACAGAAAGACTCGTGGAATGGAACAGAAATCCAGAAATAGCCTCAAGTACACATGGAAATCCAGTATATGATGACGTTTATCTTAAATCACTGGCACATAGATGGGCTCTTTAATGAAATGGTGGAACAACTGGGTAGCCATTTGGAAAAAAGGTCATATTAGATACATACCTTAAACAA
This sequence comes from Tarsius wallacei, assembly GCA_963574415.1. NCBI lineage: Eukaryota > Metazoa > Chordata > Mammalia > Primates > Tarsiidae > Tarsius > Tarsius wallacei. Next base: position 28,379 of record CAUYQG010031735.1, on the reverse strand, counting down.
TCAACACAAATAAGCTTCAAAATTAAAAGAGGAAGAAGAATAGAAGAAAACGTGAAAGAATTCCACTATAAACTCAGTATACAGAAAGAACACAACATAAAAGACTGATAAATTATACAATATTTGCATGGTAAAAATAATTGATAATTCATTTTTAAAATACATATGTCTAAGAGGATTACTATATTTTTTTATCCAAAAAGTGTTAGTTTACATCTAGTGCAAAGGTGATGTCATCTTACCTAAGTAAGATGCTTCTAAAGTTTGACTTAAAAGGAGTGTGTAGAGGGAGAGAAATTGGCTGTGGAGAGGAAGGGAGAGGCTAGTCTTGTGTTAGTACTGGCTCCAGCTTTACCTTCTTCAGTTTCCTGTGGGCCCTGCTGTGGTTTCCCTGTGCCAGGTCTGCCCCGCCCAGGAACCAGTATGTCTCTGCCACCTCTGGACTGAAATCACCAAATGTTCCAATTTTGGCTTCCAGGGATTCTCTCAGGATTGAGGTTGCTCTCTGTGAAAGGAACAAAAAGCTGTCTTATTAAAAAGTCCAGAGGCTGATTAGATTGGGCCTCTTAAGAAAATTATGTAACTGATGCATATTTTCGATTTTAGAGGAATGAGTTTGATAGCTCACGAGCTGAGCCGACTCTCCGCTGATTGAATTGGAGACAGGAAGTAACATGTGTGGGGGGAAACGGTGTAAACTATGAAGAGGGAATGCATGAAGGACAACTGGCAGAACAAACTCACTTCAGCTATAACAGGAATCCATTTCAGTTGAGTAATAAGAGTAACAGCGAAAACACTGGATCCTCATGTGTCAGGCACTGTGCTAAACAGTTGATGTGTGTGGTCTCATTTGATTTTCACTGTCTTCTTTAGATAGGTACAATTTAAATCCTCATCAGAGAGAGGAGGAAACTGAGGCACAGAGTGGCCAAGAGACTTGCCCTGAGTCAGACAGTTCAACAGTGGTGGAGCCAGTAATTTCCAGACTTTTTAATTCCATGCTCCTCCCTCTGTAAACACTGCCATTCTTATAGAAGTGAAAACTGTAGTGTCGACTTACCTACCTACAGAGCATCCAGAACAGACTCCAGGGTTTCCCATTCTCATAGGAAATAGTTTAGGAAAACAAAAGTAAATATTCCAACACGATGAGACATTTTGTTTGATTTATCCAATTTATTTATACTAATATGGAATAAAAAATGTGAATTCATCAGAAAACGATATTTTCTGGTATCAATTTCTTCAGACACCAAGACATGCAGGAAAAATCCTGTTAAGATAGGTCAATCTTCCATACTTTCTCCAGACATTCTTTCATGACTTCTATGAGAAGGCACAATAACAGATGCAGAAGGCAAACGCTGAATTTAACTGCCAAATAAAGCAGGAACCTGTGAAGGGGCTCCCTCATGGCACAGCCTCAAAGGTGTCCCTCCTGACAGTGTCTCACGAACAGAAAGTCCAGCCAAGCCTTTTATTCTTTTATCAGCAATAATGGGCTAGGGGTTAGGGCTGGAGTACGAGAACTACATTGAAGGCCTCAGGAAGCAAAAATCAATGTCTGAGGTGAAAGAGGCATTGCTGCAGAGGCAGAGTGATTGTGTGACTCACCAAGGGAGGCCCACCGAAGTATATGAGGGCCACAATTCAAATCCACACTTGCCTGAAGGCAAAACCCACCACATCTCCCACCTATGAGCAAGGTCTAAGATTGATGAAAGTGTTGGGTTTGGTAACTTTTCTGTGGGAAATGACTTGGAGGAGCCAGTGATGGGGAGAAGAGCTAGAGACTCCGTTTCCTAAATGAAGCTTCAATGCTGTCCACAGCCTGACTGGGGAAGCTGGAGATGGATGCACAGGGAGTTAGCGGGTATGTTGAGATGACAGTGGAAGAGATGCTACGTAGGTCTCTAGGAAACACAGAGGGCATCGGCCCCTGAGAGTGGGGAAGCTTCATGGAAAGGAGTGAAGAGTAAGCAGGATTTAAGTGGGCTGAGAAGAGGGCATGAGTAGCTGGGAGCACAGGAGAAGGACATGGCCTGTTTAGGGCCAGAGATTGGACTTGTATGACTGCAGGAGAGATAGCATGAAGGGAAGGAAAGAGAGATTAGGCCAGATACACAGGCCCAGGGCTGGCAGGCAGCCTCTGAGCCAGGCTGAGGAGTTTGGATTTTCTTATAGGGAATAAGAAGTCAGAGAAGGTTCCCGAGCAGGAGAGTGGCATAACTAGAAAATAAATCCTCACAGAATAACTTAACCTGTGGCAGAGTAACCTTCACTTCCATTTTATCTTAAAAGCCATTTCCTCCCCAAAGATTCCCTTCCACAGTGTCCATGTATAGGCTGTGACCACATCTGAGATGGTCAGAGTGTAGTCCCATGCTCATCACTGGGACTGTCCTTGGGTCCAGCCATTGTTGGCCAACATCTGCTAGAGCCCATGGAGAGAGGTTTGCAACCAAAGGGTGAGAACAGCATAGCTGCCACATTTGACTGGGCAGGTAGTGCCACACACAAGGGCACTGGCAGGAGCATGTGGAGGGCTGATATCCAACACATGGCACTGGCTGTATCTACCTGAGGAAGGGGCAGCTTGTTCTCTTTTTTCTTTTTCTTTTTTTTTGAGTTGGAGTCTCACTCTGTCACCCAGACTGGAGTGCAGTGGCATGCTCCCAGCCACTGCAGCCTCAATCTGCTGGGCTCTGGTGATCCTTCCGCCTCAATCTTCAAAGTAGCCAGAACTACAGGTGCGCGCTACCACACCCAGCTAATTTTTGATTTTTGATTGTAGAGATGAGGACGACTCAGGCAATCCACTCACCTCGAGCTCCCAAAGCGCTGGGATTACAGGCTGAGCCACCAAGCCCAGCCTGTTCTCTTTTTTCAATGGTCCTGGGTGGGCTGGCAGTGGCTCTAGAATGAAAAATTCTACTTTGCTAAAATCTCTAAGGGCAGCCTGGGAGAGCAAGGTGCATCTTTTGATCAACACTGATTTGAGTGACTTGGAAAAGGGCAGTAAGGCCCAGCATCAGTGACACTGGGTATCAGCCACCTCAGCAACAGATACCATGGCAGGAAGCCAGATAGGAACAAGGAAGCAGGCACATGGCCTGTGGGAGTGAGGGGAGTCATCTGGCCTGTGGCCAAACATCCACCCGTCTGCCCATCACTCCACACCCCAAGCAAGAGGGTCTCCGCTCTCATGGAGTCAGTCATATCTTGACAGAGACATTAAACATCCACACAAATATATCTGACAAATATTTGATGACATCGACTAGGTCATGTAAGGAAGAACTGTGGGGAGAGTCTAATGAGGACTAGGGAGGGGAATTGAGAAAGTTGGTAAGAAAGGAAGGATAGATTGGCATTACCCTGGAGATGAACAGGAAGGACATTCTGGGACGAGGAAACACTGCCCAGAAGTGGGAATTTTAGAAAAGACCAGTGCGGCAGGATCACAGAGTAGGGAACGGTGGCAAAAATGGAACTGGAAATGCCAGAGGAATCCAGATCATAGCAGTGATTCTAGTTTATCCTATGGCAGTGAGGAGCCACTGGAGTATTTTACAAATGAGTGTCCACTGATCAGATCTGCTTTTTGAAAAGAGTACCATGGCTTCCTTATTCTGAAAGGATTAGAAAAGGGCATGCATGGAAGAAGCAGCTGGAAGACAGGAGCTTGTCAGAGCTCCAGGCAAGAGTGACGAGCGGTGGTACTGGAGATGGAAGACAAAGAATGGAGTCGAGATGTATTTGGGAGGGGCAAATGAGGCAGTGGATGGGATGAGGCATAATGAGGCATGATAGGGCAGCCACTTTTCTGGCTCGAGCAATCCCCATTGAGATTTCTAGAGACGTGGGAGGTTGGGGGCTGAAGGGAGAGGATATCTGAGGCCCCTGGAAGGCCCTTCTCTCCTTGGTTGGGTGACCCGGAAAAATATTGAGCCTATCTGTCATGGTGAGAGTGGCCCTACGTTGACCCGAGAAACATGGGTGTATCTAGATAAAAGCCTGTGTTTCTTCAAGACAGTGTGGGGGATAAGTATGAAGAAAGGGCTGTAGGAAAGGAGGTCTACAGATAGCAAGGAAGATAAAAAGGTTTCTGTCTTCAAGATTTGCCATGGTAGATTAGAGTTGGAAAAACCACCAGATAACAATTGGACCTCCATATCCGTGGATTGAAATATTTGAAAAAATATAAAATAACACAAACAATAAATAATTCAGTATAACAACTACTTGGATAGCATTTACATTATATTAAGTATTATAAGTAATCTAGAGATGATTTAAAGTATACAGGAGGATGTATATGCAAATACTGCACCATTTTCTTTCTTTTTCTGAAGACAGCAGAAGAGGTGGTTTATTGTATGCACCATTTTCTACATGGGCTTGAGCACCCTCAGATTTTGATATCTGTGGCAGGGTTTCTGGAACCAATCTCCCATGAATTCTGAGGAACAACTACACACACACACACACACACACACACACACACACACACACACACTGAGCCATGGTTTATGGATTTCTGTTACCAATGAATATAAATTCTGGGTCTTGGCCATTTTTATAAGCCATGTAAAGCATGTCTGTATGGGTCAATGGTAAGAGAGCAAGTTGTGACTTCTGCACCGTGTAGTTTTCATTGGATATGCACATTCCATTCATTACCCAAAATGAGGAGAGAGGAATTAGATACACTCACAGCCACACTCTAGCCCAGCCAGTCTGCAGGCTGCAACAAGCAGGCTCTGTCTGCCAGGTTTCCAGGTCCTAAGGATCTCTTGTGGGTGGGCCTAACGGTCTACATGCTCATTCACAGTTTTCCAGTTTCTAAGACCAAGTATCTGGAAGTTGTCTGAGAGGAGCCACCTGGCCTTATTTAGATATCTCTCCAGAGCCTAGCACATGTCTTGCACATAGTAGGTGCTTAATCGGTAATTGCAGAGTGAAGGAGTAGCCCTTAGATAGCAACTGGGTCTCCCATGTGAATAACTAGATATTTGTGATCCAAACTCACCTCTTTTTGTCCAGTCATTTGTAGAAAATAGCAAAATTCATCTTGAATTGAAAGAAATTTGGCTCTTCTCACCCCTTCAGAATCCTTAAGATGAGCCATGCTTTCTTGAAAATACTGCTCAGCCACATCTGAGGAGAAGAATTATAACAACAACTTTGAAAATTGCTCAAAGATTTGAAATGGAAACAGAATAAATATGCTTTTAGTGGTGGTGAACTATTTGAAAATAGGTATGTGGATAAATACCAGCTAAAGAGACTGCCCTTTGCCCACTAATCTGCCTGTTTTATCAGAAATAATTTAAGTCTCAATTTACTTTCCTTAACTTTCATACATCTTAGCTTTCTCAGTGATGCATAAAGCAAAGTTAATGCAAAAGAAGAAATGATTCCCCAGATCTGAAGACACTGGTGACTTTTCAGGTGGATCGGCCATTAATTCTTCCTGTAACTCTGGTCACTCCTCACTGAGATTAGGCCTCTGAGGATCCACTTATTTTAATGGACATAGACTATATATACTCTTAGACATATTTCTATGATAAGAAAAAATCTGGAAATATCACTGACATGCTGCTGAGGGAAAAAACCTCAAACATCTCAACATACTGGTTATAATACAACAAAAAAGAAAACCCCAGGTATAGAAAAAAAAGAAGGAGCTGAAAGCCAGAGAAGCGAGTGGGGGCTGAAGCTGAATGGCCCATGAGCATATCAGGGAAAAGGTATACCCTCTAGGGGCTGGGGTTTTCCAAGCATGGGAGGGACTGGGGATGAGGCCTGAGGCCTATTTGTGGTTGGAAGCTGAATGGAGCTCCCTGCAGAATGCCAGTGGAGTCGGCAGAATTCTAAGTTGATCTCAGAGATCCTTGCCCTTGTATAGTCCCTCCTTTTGGTTATGGTGGAACTTGTGAATATGGTGAGATAGTACACACACAGTTGACTTTAAGAAAGCAAGATTATCCCTTGGGCCTGACTTAACACGAGCCCTTTAGAAGCAGAGTTTTCTCCAGTTAGTGGCAGAAAAGGAAGTCAGGTTTGCCGGAAGTCTGAGAGGGATTTGAAGGGAAGGATGCTGTCTGTTGCTGAGGTGGACAGGGCCATGACGCAAGGACATGATGTGAGAGCAGCCTGCAGACTAAGAGAGGACACCAGCCAACAGCCTTCAAGAAAATGGGGACTTCAGTTCCACAGTTGCAAAGAACTGAATTGTGTTAATAACAGGAATGAGCTTGCCAAAGGATCAGCTGTTCCCAAGCTCCAGATGAAAATGGAACTGGCAAACAAACTGATTTTAGCCTGAGCAGAGAAGCCAGTCTTACTGTACCAGACTTCTGACCTACAGAACTGGGAGCTAATAAATGGGTGTCTAAATAAATTTGTTATGCAGAAAAAGAAAGCTAATATAGCCAGTGCTGTGGTCTGAATGATTATGTCCCCCCTCAGATTCATATGCTGAAATCCTAACCCCCATGGTGACGGTATTAGGAGGTGATTGAGTAATGAGCTCTCATGAATGTGATCAGTGCCCTTTTTTTAGAAAAAGAGACATTAGAGAGATCCTCACCTCTTCTGCCATGTAGAACACAGTGAAAAGACTGTTGTCAGCCTGGATAACATAGCAAGACCTCATCTCTACCAAAAAAAAAAATTAGCTGGACATGATGGTGTGTGCCTGTACTCTCAGCTACTCAGGAGGCTGAGGCAAGAGGATCAGTTGACCCCAGTAGTTGAATGCTGCAGTGAGCTGTGATACAGTGCCACTGAACTCTGGCTTGGGCAACAGTGAGATCCTGACTCCAAAAAGAAAAAGACTGTTGTCAATGAACCAGGAGGTGGGACCCTCATTAGACACCAAATCTGCTGGAGCCTTGGTCTTGAACTTCCCAGACTCCAGAACTATGAGAAATAAAGTTGTTGTTTATAAGCCATCCAGTCTATGGAATTTTGCTATAGCATCCTGAATGGACTAAGAACTAAGACATCCAGGAATCCCTAAAATGGGAGATAAGAATAATCTTTCTGGTCCAAGTTGTAGCCAGAAGTCACGGCTGATAAAAGTATATTTGAAAGAAACTGGGACACCACATGTGGGGCACGCATATGTGTGCAGTATGAATTTGTACCACCTACTTGTTTTAGAAATCCTGGACCAAGAAATTAACACAGAAACTAGAAAAGTTTGAAACTGGAAGAACTACAGGGTCCTAGCACAGGGGTTGGCAAACTTATTCTATAAAGGATAAGATGGTAAATATTCAGGTTTTGCAGACCATGTGATCTCTGTTACAGCAATCCAACTCTGCTATTGTAGCATGAAAGCAGCCATAGAATGCATAAATGAAAAGCATGGCTGCGTTCCAATAAAACTTTATTTACAAAAACAGGTGGTGACATGGATTTGGTCCAGGGGCATAAGTTTGCTGACCTCTGCTCTGGTAGAGGAAAATGTGATGTCTTCCTCTCCCAGGAGATGTGTGGCTCCCTCCCACTAAAGCACCTGTTGGAGATGGCCTCATAGTGACATGTGATGAGCACATGAAGTTTGTTAAGGAAGATTATGACCCATACATACAGTGTCTACTTGACATTTCCACTGAGAAATCTCATAGATATTATGTAGTGTTGTATCAAACATTATCTTTGGCTTCTCTAATTCCTCTATATTTGGTTATTTCCCCTTTATCAATTCTAATTCTCTATTGTACTGTCTCCCTATTTTCTTGATTAGGCCAGTTAGTGTTTTATCTATTTTATTTTCTTTCGCAATGAATAGACCTTTGAATTGATTTTTCTCATTCTGTGGCATTAATGCCAGGAGCTTCCAAAGAGGCTGCTTTCATGCTACAATAGCAGAGTTGGATTGCTCTTTGGAAGAGGCTTCCAGGATCACAAGTGCAACTCTACAGAACACACAAGAAGCAACAATTGGACCAGCCCCCGCAGAGTGTGGCTGTTCTTAGAGACAGCAGAGTGGTGAAGGGGACAAGTTCCAGACTCAGGCGGCCTGGGTTCAGATTCTGGCTCTGCCCCTTTCTAGCTGTGTGCCTTACTTCATTGGCCTCAGTTTCCTCATCTGAAAAAGGGGATCGGTATACTAGCACCTCCCTTATAAGTTATAAGGAGTAAAAAGATTAATGCATGAAAAATAAGTTGTCTGACATATAGTTTGTACTTAATACATGTACATGTAGACTATTTTAATTTTAGGAACAGTTTTGATAATGGTGGCTATGGGTGCCACTAGGATGAATAGCAGACACACTGGAAGCAGCAAGTAGCAGGGCTGGACACTGAGAGGACCAGAACATGAAAACAAACAGAATGATCAAAAGATACAGAAGTATGGCATCATTTACAGACAAACAACCTTGCACACCTCGAGAGCTCTTAAGACATGCCTGAAATTCACGAGAATCCTGGGTCTGGAAAAAGGAATTAAATGCATTCTGTGGGATCTGTTTTAGAAAAGAGAGAAGTAAAACACTTGGGAAATATGTCAGCCTAAAGACAGCTCGGGAAGCAAGTTGTGTTCATCCGCAAGGTTCACTCCATGTAGATGCTAGGCACTTGCCAGATAAGAAGCAGGAACTACACTCAGTGCTGGCTGGCCTCAGAGTCTGTAGCTAGACAGAAGTCAACTGAACTACACTCCCCATTCCCTCCCTTCCAGCAGGGTCTCTGCAGCAGATGCATTTCTGGAACATTCCTCAAGCTTTTGAACACTTTGAACATTCTACCACGTGGAAAATATTACATCTCTTTTCCTCATAGCTGGCTTATGGGGAAAAAAAATTACAAATTTAATGTACAAGCTAAACTTTGGCTACTTTGATAATCTGATGACAGTAAATATAGGGGATGATGTGGTATTTATTTTATTGATTCTAAAAGCATTACAGAGATGAACATTCATACCTAAAATGAATGGAGACATTCAGGAGTGGAGTACTTGATATTTTAATTTTCTGGTTAATTCTCAACCCATCTTAAGAGTAAAGGCTGGCTGGGCTCGGTGGCTCAGCTGTAATCCTAGCACCTTGGGAGGCCGAGGCGAGTGGATTGCCTGAGTCTGCGGGCTCGAGACCAGCCTGGGCAACTTGTCAAGACCTCATCTCTACAATAAATCAAAAATTAGCCAGGCATGGTAGCACATGTCTGTAGTTCCAGCTACTTGGAAGGCTGAGACGGAAGGATCGCTGAAGCATAGCAGGTCGACACTCGGGTGGCCATGAGCATGCCACTGCATTCCAGCCTGGGCCACAGAGTGAGACTTTAACTTAAAAAAAAATAAAATAAAATAAAGAGTAAAGGTTGTTCCTCATCTTGGCCGTGTCCCCTGGCTGTAAAGACCAGCAGATGTAAAAGGGCCCTGGAGAGAGCTGAGGCTGATGTGCACTGAGTTTCAGACCCTGGACTTTGGCAGAAGCAGTGCTGTCATGTTCAGGAAGAGGTGGGGACCAGAAGGGCTGGCAAGTGTTCCTCTCCTCCTGGGCTGGGAGCCAGTCTCCCAGGCATCGGTGGGCACAGCTGCACCTGACACCTTTCTAGCCCTTTTCTTGTAACATTTTCCCACCTTCCAGTATCCCTTCCCCTAGTGATCACAGGTGACCAGTCACCCCTCCCAAAGTACCCCATTTGGGCTGGTCCTCTAACTCTAAAGGTAGCAGGCTCCTGTCTTTCAGTGCAGCCAAGCTCATGAAGATGCTTCAAGAAAGGAAGCTGTGGGGCCTGATTCTACCTAATGCACAAACAGCTCATAACCTTGAACTCATCGAGACTTAGCCATATTTTCCAAAGAGGATACTTGTTAGTGAATATGGCCCTCTGGAGGACAGAGTGGAAGAGAGGGAGGAAGGAAGGTATTCCTTTAACTAAGGCAGTGTGCCCACTGAGGTGGGAGAAATCTAGGTGTTGTGGTGGGCTGATGGAGACAGGCCCCATCTGGGCTCTGGCCTCTAGGGGCAGGCTCCTCAAGGTGCTACTTCCCTCGTCCCTTTCTGATTCCTTGGCTTCTCTACAGTTCCTGGAAGGTCTCCAGTCCAAGGGGCACGAGGACAGGAAGGGGGTTCCCTGATAGCTGCTGTTACATGCAAGTTGACCACATTAGGCAACTGTAAACTCATGACAGGACCCTTGTATATTAGAACAGCCTAGAGCTTGGGAACAGAGGAAGCTTTAGGGTGTCCACAGTGAGTGCTCCCCCTGTCTACACATTTGAAACCCACTTTTATCTTTATCTCTGATGCAGGAAAGCTCCTTTATTGCAAGACCCTGACTTGTTTCTGCCACCCCTCCAGCCCCTCCCATTAACTATATGAACTGCAATCCACATGACCAGTATTTGTGAGGGGGAAAGCAGATTGCATCCTATTACTATAACAAAGGAGTGGCTTCCTGAGAAGCAGAGTTTGTTCTCCCAGCAGTGGGCATCCCAGGTGACTAGATTTCCAGAGGGACAGGAAGTCATAGCCTCTGGGGTGGGATGCTACCTCCTGGCATGGACCTTGCGCCTTGAAGCTGGGTGGGGTCCACAAAGAGCCAGCAGTTCCAGCAGTCCTGTACACGGTTATTCCTAACTTTAAATCCACTTCTAGAATCCTCTGCAATCTAATGCCGGTGGCCTGGGCAGAAGTTGAGGTCATTTTCTAAAACACAGGAGCATGACTTAGCTTGTGAATCTGAACCCTAGTGGCACAGGTGTTCCAAGGACATGAATCATTTTCTGTTTTCACTCCAACAGAATGTTTAGGTTGTCTGTGAGTTAGATCAGGAGGAAATGTGGCCCAGTGGGCAGGGTGGTTTAACATCTTAGCAGGCGGCTGTCTGGGGAGTTGGAGCAATGTCATTCCCAGATGCCTAGAAGGACTCTGTGTGGAGATGTTCATATACAGGCAAAAGGAAACAAGGTTTCATCCAAAGAGCAAGAGGAATGCAGGACTGCAATGTGGCCCACTGGAGGCCAGGAGACTTTTAATCAAAATAAGTTCCAGTAATCCTGTGCTCATTTCCCTGAGGCTGTCCTAAGGCAGGAGTTAGAACAGTGAGGACAGCTTTCATGAAGAAGAGGCCTCCATGTACAATGTGACAATTGTCTTTTGTAACAGTCTGAGAAAATAGTCTTTACTTGGTAAGACTAACTGCAAAGGCCCTAAGGATTCCAGGGAGTTTAAAAATGGAAAGTCTCAAATCCTAGGCTGGCATTAACCCAGGAGCTCCCTCACCTGGGAAACTGACAGACTGAAGCCATTTAGACCCTGCTGGGGGCTGCTGCCTGAAGCTGCCCGCTGGCCTGTGGGGGCCACAAGGGAAGCCTGAGGACAATCGAAGCCCAGGACAGACTGTTTCCTTAGCCCCGGGCCTTCAGTGGTCCCCACAGGAGACACTCCTCAGGAGGAACTTTCACAGGACCATAGAGGGGGCTGTTGCACGGCTTCTGGGAGTGGCAGGGCTGCTGCTCACTAGCTGAGTGATCTGAAGACGTCTGTGATCATCTCTGAGGTCAGGGGTGCATCAGCAACGTGAGGTGACAAAGATGGCAGCAGGCTAGGTGAGGCTTGTGGGTATATACACGCACAGTGTCTGCACGGGGCCTGCTGAGGGGCTCAGTCACCTTGAGATCTGCCTGCCTTAAACGTCCTCTCCTCGCCACCAGGAAACTGACCAGCCCCCAGAGTCCCTCCGCCACTCAGAGTCCCACTTGGGGCCACCCATGGGTGGTCAGGCTCCCGGTGGCCTCACTTCAGCCACTTGTCTTGGTGATGATATGTGTTCTCCATAAAATCCTTTCAGAAGTCAAGTTGTGGTATCAGTAACAGTTTTTTCTGAGAAGGTCTGAATACAAATTATGAGCCAGCACAAAAGTGAAAAACCCGAACCTCATGAAAGTTATTGTAGAGCTCCTGCCCTCATCCTCCCCAGGAAGGAAATGAATACCCCCACGGGCTCTCTTCTCAGACACACAGGAGGGAGTGCAGTTGGCAGGTGGTATTTTGAAGGGTTTCAGCTCTCCTGGGTTGTCCCTCTGGGAAGAGAGGCAAAAGCACAGACTAGGGTGAAGGACAGGCCTCCTCTTCTTCTCCTGGCCCTGAAGACCACCAGCCCCTGCAGTCCCCAGCTGCCTGTCTTCTAGGGCTTTTCAACATGCTGTTCCTCCAGGGGCAGGGCACCCAAGCGTGACTCCCTCTCTAGGTCTAGAGTTTGGTAAACAGGCAGTGCCTGGACTCCGGTCTAGGCTTTGCTTTGCCCCTAACTTGCTGAATGACCCTGGACCCTGACTCTAAGATGACTTCCAGAAGTTTCTGAGAGGCCTCCTAACACTGGTGAAAACAGAATAAGAGGCAACCCTTTCCTTCTCTGGGTCTCACCCCATGGCACTCTCTCTCCCACTTTCTCCTGCTCCTTATGGAACACAGAGCAGGCATGGGTGCCACATCTGCTGCTTGGGGAGTTTGGAGGTAGGCAAGTTCAGGCTGACTGGGTATTTTGTAGAAGAAATGGGCCCCGAGAAGAGACTAGGGAAGGTTCTCTCAGATCACATAGGGATCAAGGGGGTGGGAAGGACAAAGGGACACAGGCAGGTGGGGCATGGCCAGCAGTGACACACTTTCATTCCCCACCAGTGTGATGGTGCCACAAGCCTCCTCTTGGAAGCTCAGAGGAAGGTGGGCGAGGAAGGTAGAAGGGGCCGCTAAAAAGGGTGAAGGAAGATGAAGAACACCTGACTGTGGCTGCTTCCAGGTGGCCATGTTATCTGCCAGAGACCCACAGGATCTGGGCATCTGTGTGTAGCAGAGACTGTCTAACTTCTGATCTCTCTGGGACACATGGGACCCCAGAAGTATTGGTAACCTAGTGAGCAGGGAGTGGGGAAGGGCCCAGCATGGGCAAGCTGAGAAGATAGGCCACAGGAGGAAGAGTTGAGAAAAGGGAGAATCGGATCATGTGAAGGAAAAAAAGAGGAGACTTGGGCAAGATACAGTGCTGAGTATCAGATACTTACATATTTCATGTCTACTGGGTAAAATGTGGGAAGGCTAGGCCCGGTGGGGGCTGAGGAGATAAAAAGATTTGTGCATAGGGAATTATACCAAGGGAATCCACTTAGTCAGGGTGGAGCCTGTTGTGTCTGCTGTCACTGAACCCTGCAGAACAGGGTCCCTGGCCTGCTGGAACCCAGGCCACAGACAGGGCCACTTCCAAACAAGGCTGCTCATACTCAGCGGGCTCTGCCCCACAAAGGTTTATACTGAAATGTACTTGGCTTTGGCCCATTTCATTTTAATATCCTTTAGGAGAAGAGTTATAAACACAAAGCCAATGCCCTGAACACGTAGCAGGGCCGAGAAAGCTGTTAATACCAAGTTTGTCTATGGCTGCTCCGGGAAGCTGGCCAGGTTCAGGTTAGTGACATTCCAGGAGGCTGAATTGGGAATCTTTGTGCAATCACAGTCCTTCGTGACTTCTAGGGCAGTTTTGTCTGCATAAGGAATGCACAGAAGGCACAGAGCAAAGGGAGTCACTTGAGCATGGAGCCTGCAACACTTGCTTCTTGGCCAGTGGCGTTCTGTTGTTAGGGAGCAGTGCCTTCAATGGGCATTCCGCAGGCAGGCAGGCCATGGAGGACCTTCGGAAGAGACATTTTTCTCATTAAAGATCCTTTTCTTAAAAAAAAAAACCAAAAAACCCAAAAGTCTTTGTACTTGGCACAGACAGGTTTAAGCACAGGAGAGCAGAGCTAAGATTCCCTGTCAGCACTCGGTGGCATATGTGGATTTGCTCTCCAGGGACTGGTCAGGACTTCTGAACTAGAAATGACCGAAGTCCAGGTTTGAAAGTCCTGCATGGGTGAGAGCTGTGAGGAATTTGGCCTCCCCTTTTTTGTTAGACACCTTCCGAAGTGCCCCTCTCATTTCCCCCTGCTGGAGGCAGCAGAGGCCTGGAAAAACCCAAGCGGGCTTCTCTCATGGTTGCTGTGGGGGCATCAGCCACGTGAAGGGACAGCAGAGAGATGACATACAAGATGGGTGGAAATGCACCCACCTGGGCTCCCGCTGCAGCCCCTGGCTGGGTGAAGGCTGTCTCATTTCTGCTTCTGGAGGGAAGCTGATTCCCACATACGTAACACGTGTAGGCCCAGTCGGTGCATTTTCCAGCCTTTCCCACATTTGCCACTAAGGAAATAAGAATCTCAACAGCAGAAGTCTTCAAACTATGTTCACAAGGTAGGAAGAGTTTAAAGTTTCCTCTTGCTTTGATTCGTTTCTGACTTCCCCGTTTAGGTGGTTTGTTTGAGGCCTTAGGTGTGAGGCTGTGTCTTCCTATACCTGTGCCAGGGCTTCATGTTGCTCCTGGGTGACCAGCATCGATTTCTAGCCCACTGCTTCTCTGCTGAAGCCTTGCTTTGCATCTGCTTGCCTGTAAGGCTGTGGTCAATTTTCTAATGGCATCGATAGCTGTGACAGGCGGTTCAAGTGCCTTCTGGCTGGTAGATGCTGAATCTGAGAAGGGCCTGTCTAGGAGCATCCTATGGCCTGATGGTGACTCTGTCCTCTTCAGGATGGAGAGACAGAAGGTTCTCCAGATTTATGAAACTTCCTGGTTGGAAGAGCTGGCTGTATGAGCTCCTCTGTAAAATGGAAGGACCTATCCCAGCTCCAAGAGTTGTTAAAAGGATGAAGTAAGCATGACAGTGGTCGTACTAGCACCGGAACACAAAAGGCTCTCAACTGCAGCTGCAGTCATTGTCATGGTTATTATTGTTGTTATTATTATTATGATTCCTGCTTGCTCTGATGCTCTCAGTCATCCTTTGCCTGTGCTTTAAGCAGCCAATCCTCCTGGCCTCAAACAGAAGCTACCTCCTCTCCTAACCTGTAAAGCTATCTGCCCCAACTCCCTGCTCCTGGGGAAGTTGTCTTCTCATTCGTCTATTTACTTGTGTGTTCTTCATATTCCAATTCTGACTGGCAAGCAAGCTTTCTGGGTGCCGGTCACCAAAAGCCCTGAGCTGCTGAAGAGATGTGGGCCCAGGGTAGAGCTGAGACCTTTCACATGGCTCTTGTCTGTCCTACACTTCACACACTTGTTGACAAGCCAGGGGGTGGGGGAGGGTAAGGCAGGAGAGGGGACATGTGCAGTGCCAGTTCTTATAATATAACACAGCATAAAAAGCCTAAGGGGCAATGGCATGGGGTTCAAATCTCTACCATTTGCTGGCTGTGGTCCCTGGAAGAAATACCGAATCTCTTGGTGCCTCAGTTTCTCCATCCAAAAAATGGGGATAATTGTACCTATTTCACAGAGTTGTTATGGGGATCGCTGAGTTAATAAATGTAGTGCAGTTAGAACCATTGCTGGTATGCCATATATAAGCATTAGCTTTGATTAGTGTGTGAGGTCACTTAACTCCACATACATTATTATCTGTATCCAGTAGGTATTACTATCATTCACAATCTACAGAGGAGGCAATACCAGCACTATATTAAGACTGAAAAACTTTAAAAAATAGTAATTCAAGGCTGGGCATGGTGGGTCACGCCTGTAATCACAGCACTTTGGGAAGCCAAGGTGGGAGGATTGCTTGAGCCCAGAAGTTCAGACCAGCCTGGACAACATAGCGAGGCTTCATCTCTACAAAAATAAAAAAAAGTAGCTGAGTGTGGTGGCGTGCACCTGTACCCCCAGCTACCTGAGAGACTGAGGCAGAAGGACTGCCTGAGTCTAGGAGGTAGAGGCTGCGGTGATCTGTGATCATGCCACTACTCTCCTGTCTAGGTGATAGAGTGAGACCCTGACTCAAAAGTAAATACATAAATAAAATAAAATATGTGATTCAAATTAGATTGTCTCTGAGTCTGTAAATTATGCAAAGCAGATGGCCTGACTTTGTAGCTGTGGAACAAAAGTGTTAAGGGCACAATTTTATAGGCCCCCACCCAATTAACAAGTGAGTATACCAAGCACTAGGTGAGGTGCTGGAAATACGAATCCCTCTAGGCAAAAAGATGGTCTTTTGGCCTAAGCCTCCTTTCTCTGTTCAGTATTCTTTCAGGAATAGATCCTCCGCCCCCACACCTCATCCGTTTAAATGCTTGGAACCCAGTAGCTGTCTTAACCTATGAGCCCCCAAGGAAAACAGGAAGAATCTGACAATTACTTATTCACACTCCCTTTTTCCAGGTCAGAAGTCATGAGTTTAGCCTTCACACTTGTTTGGGTTCACTCAGAGCCTTAAACATATTTGAGTTAGTTACCATCCATTAAAAATTGGAGATTTCACATAAAAATTCAAGTTTCTACCTTCTCTTGAAAAAGCAGAAGATCTACCAATATAAGCCTACCTTCCACAGGGCTGCAATGCTGGAGCTAAGTAGCAGGGTGTGGGCTTCTCTAGTTTACCACAGGCCTCATCACTCCATGTCTTCTCTCTCCTACTATAACCAAAAGTTAGTTGCCATTTATAATTCTGCTTGCTGCTGCTACTAGTTTCTAATAATCACCTGCTTCACTCATATTGCTTACTTGATTCCTGTAGACATTTATATTTGTGACTCTTGCTATTCTTAGAGTTTCTATCAAACATGTATTTGCCTTTTAGGTGTTTTATTAATTGGCTATAGAATGGAAGGTTCTTTCCTTTATATTTGTGACTATTGCTATTCTCGGGGTTTCCATCAAACATGTATTTGCATTTTATGTGTTTTATTAATGGCCATGGAATAGAAGGTTCTTTCCTCCTATCAAATGAATCTTAGGTATCAACAAGTGGGTCCTTTGAAGGCAAACCTGATTGTTATATGTGGAATGTTCTAAGGAAAAAGGACCAGAAAGGCTACTTGCCACCTCCTTTCTCCATCCCTAGACAGGCTGCTCCAGATCTGAAAAGGTGCTTCAAGCTCTAGGAGGCCAGAATGAGAGATCTGCATTGTGACATGGATAGATGAATGAACACCAGGACCCCCTTCATCAGCTTCTCTGTGGACTGGAGCTCCTTGCCTGGTCTATGGATCTCTTCATTTTATTTATTTACTTTATATTTTATTTTTATTTTTAGAAATAGGGTTTTTCTCTATTGCCCAGAATGGAGTGCAGAGGCACAATCGAAGCTCACTTTAACCTTGAACGCCTAGGTTTAAGTAATGCTCCCACCTCAGCTTCTAGGGTAGTTGGGACTACAGACATGTGCCACCATGCCCAGCTAATTTTTTTACTTCTTATTATTTTGTAGAGACAGGGTCTCAAATTCCTGGCCTCAAGTGATCCTCCTGCCTCAGTCTCCCAAAGTGCTGGGATTACAGGTGTGATCCACCCCCATGAATCTTTTCAGACAGGTTGCTCATTGAGGTTTTCCTTCATCTCCCATGTGTCTGCCTCCTCATCTTATCCTGACTCCTGCTTCCCGAAACCACCCCAAGTCTTCTGGACTATGATTTTATGCTTTCTGGCACATTGGCCTTTATTTTACTCAGTACATAATCATTTCTATCTGATATCTTGGAATATACCCTGAGGTTTTCTTAATGAGTTGCACTTCATTTCTGAATATGCTGACCAAAAAAAAAAATCACTAGTATGTGTGTTTTCTGTCACTAGAGGCACAGCACTCTGTATGCTCTGAGTCCAGAAGGTGGAATTATCTGCCTGTTATGTGGAGACAAGGAAAACGATAGGAACCCTAAATAGCAACTTCCTTTTGAAATCCTGAAGCCATGTATATCCTGACTGAAAGCTCAGCCCTGAGAGAGTTGGGAGCCTGGCTTGCCCACAGGTCAGAGCTGTTGCCACTGTAGTGCCACAACAATCTTTAAAAATAGATCGCCTTTGGAAGCAGAACAGATTTCCCTGTAAGTCCAGTACGGCTTCTCTGGGGCTCTAAATAGCTATGTTTGGATGAAGATTAGATATTTGAGAGAAAAAGATTAGAAGAAGGCTGGTGGGGGATGGAAGCCAAAGGACTCTGGGGAAACCAGCAGAGTAACACAGCTACAGATGATCAGATGAAACAAGGAAAGCTCTCCGAAAGGCCTGTGTCACAGCTCTGTCCACCTGTTTACCCACTCAGAAGGCAGCGAGTTTGGAGACACAGATGCCTGCGGAAGAGGAGGAGAGGAGGCTTGTTCTCACCATGGTGCTCAGGTTTCCCAGAAGCAACGGCAGCGTGGGCGACGAAGTGTGCAGCGTCCGCTGCCTCCTCTTGAGAGGGGTTCCTACTCAGGACGATGAGATGTGCCTGTCGCCACAGAAAGAAGAAACATGTTGTTTACATGCTTGGCAGCAGCAACAGGGAACTAACTGTCCTTGCAACGATAAGCAGAAAGCCAAGGAACTTTCCGGCAAGCTAGAAGCAGTGTTCATGTGGAAGTGCAATTCTCGGGAGAGCTGGATTTTAAAAGCATTGAGTCGTGGACAGAACACTGGACACTGAATCCAGATGGCTCGAAGCTCTGGCCGGGGCCTGTCACTAAGTAAATCATTAAAAGTCTGTGATCCTTTGAATCCAGTGTCAGCAAAGAGCGGGGAAGTTTCAAGAAGTAAAGAGATAGATTAAAAAGTGTCAATGCTGTACAGAGAAAGTAGGCAAGCCCAGCACCCTGCCTACGGGTCAGCCCCCAAAGTGGGACCTACCCATGGGTATCAGCAGCCTCATCCACAGAAATGCAGACCCTTCCCCTAAGCTTGGTCCATCAAGGGTTTCGCCTGCACCCCCTGCAAATGGGCCCATGGGAGCTGCCCGAGCACAGAAAGCAGCTCAGCTCCTTGAAAATAAAGTCCATTTAAAAATTAAACAATCAGACCAAAAAAAATTGCTCTTATGAACATAAAATAATAATTCTTTCAAGTGAAAGACAAAATATATCCCTTCAAATGAAAAGATAAAGTTATTATTCATCTCCCTGTTAACATTTGGAGTTTTTAAAATACTATCAGAGGCATGGGCTGGGAAGTATGGGCAGCAGTGCAGACAGGTAAATCATGTTGAGTTCGTACAACACACCCATGTAAGAAGGCAGGTGGTTCACAATTAATTGACAAAAGAATGACAGAAATACTAAATGCCGTGAGTACAAAGGAGGGAAACACTAGAGTGGAACAACAACAACTAAGATTTAGGCTACACTGTAATTCTTTTTTATTCGTGATACCCACTTTAATTTTCTTGAAAATTTTTATTGTCTTCATTTTATAGGTAAGAAAATAGACTGCTGAGTGGGCGATTGCCCAAGATATCTCACCGCTATAAGGGATGGAGATAAGATTCTGACCTGACACTTCAACTTCAAAGTCTGCTTTTTTTACCATGTCCTGAGTGCTGCCATTCTACCCACCTTAGCCCGTGGTGGCAGACATCACTAATTTATGCCAGCACACTCCCCAAGACACCCTGATTCAGCCACCAGGAACTATGACTCATCCTTGGGAGCTGGCATAGGAGATAAAGTCATCTCAGTTGAGCATTCTAGTCCAGACCAAGCAGCTTGCTCCACTGGTGACCAGCTGAATGCATTTCTGAGATTGTGATCAGGGTGGAGGTATGAGGTTCAACTGGGAACTTCACCTTATTTGTCACATGTTAAAATCTGCTGAGCAGCCGGGCTCGGTGGCTCAGCCTGTAATCCCCCGCCTTGGGAGGCTGAGGTGAGTGGATTGCCCTAGCCCGTGAGTTCGAGACCCACCTGGGCAACTTGGTGAGACCTCCTCTCTACAATAAATCAAAAATTAGCCAGGCGTGGTAGCGCGTGCCTGTAGTTCCGGCTACTTGGAAGGCTGAGGCGGAAGGATCACCGGAGCCCAGAAGGTCGAGGCTGCGGTGGCCGGGAGCGGCCACTGCACTCCAGTCTGGGCAACAGAGTGAGATTCTGACTCAAAAAAAAGAAAAAAAAAAACAATCTGCTGAGCTATTAGCTCTGGACTTTTTATGATGGGGGTCATTTTACAACAAGATTGCCAGTAATAACCATACTGCTGCATTAGAATAGTCTGAATAAATGCTAGAAAAATCTTTTGCTTTAAAACTACTTTTCTTATAAAAGGATGTAAAGAAGTGATTTCGGCAACCCCAGATTAGTCCATTTCCTTGACTTGGCACAAAAGGCCAAATCTCAAGCTCTTGATGTGAAATGCCTTTTTTTAGTTGTGGTATCACTACGTTGCTCAGGCTGGAGCGCAGTGGCACACTCACTGCCACACCAGTGTCGACCCGCTGGGCTCCAGCGATTCTTCTGCCTCAGTCTTCTAAGTATCCAGAACTACAGGCGTGTGCTACCACTCCCGGCTAATTTTTGATTTATTGTAGAGACGAGGTCTTGCCAAGTTGCCCGGGCTGGTCTCGAACCCACGGTCTCAGGCAATCCACTTGTCTCGGCCTCCCAAAGTGCTGGGATTACAGGCTGAGCCACCGAGCCTGGTCTGAAATGCCTTTTAAGTAATAGGCACTCTAAAATGAAACTTCGTGCGTGTATGGAAAATAGGAGCTGCAGGGATAGAGCCAAGTATTGGGTGTTCAGTGTTTGGATAAAAGAAGAAGGAAAGGAAATGCTCTCCCTGCACCTCCCAAAAGGCCAAATGCCAATAGAGCCATGTTTACTTTATTTTTCTCCTTGGTTAACTATCTCTATGATTTGCTGTTTGAGAAGAACAATCACTGTGTGATGCCAGAAAAGGTTTAACTCATATCGTGCCAAGATTTAATACATGGTGTTTTAGATTGCTTAAAACTCAAGTTCAAAAAGCACTTTGTATATTTTTTTCTACTCAGTATTGTAATTTAAGAAAATGTAGTAGATATGTGTCTATCAAAATTACTTTCAAATGGATAATTACTTGTTCTAAAAGTTCCTTTTTTGTCTTGGAGACAGAAAGCCAAATTTTCCAAGAGCAAAGATGCTCACCATATCAAGAAAGTGGGTCTTGAAAGCTTAAGGGGATCTGGATTTATCACAAAATTTTCATGACCGCGACATTTTTCTACAAGAGATACTAATATAAGCAAACATTTATTACTCGTTATTCATTTCGGCAACTCAATCCCTGATCTAATTTATTATTTGATGTTCATGAAGCTTTAAAAAACCATACGCTGGGTGGGGGAAGAATACCCATGATGTTTAAAATATGCAAAATTAGCATCTCATTTATTCAGTAAGATTCAATTCAATTCTGTTTAATTTAATTCAGTCCTACTCAATTCAATTTATTTTCATTTGTAAATGCTTTCTACATGCCAGATATTGTGTTAACACTAGGAATTCACATTAAAAAAAAAATAGGCAGGGATTTCGGTTTGAAAGCATATTTACAAAATGTGGGCTAACGTTATTTTACATAGACTTAGAGACATTATGCCACACTAGGGCTTGGCGCCTGGCTCACTAACTTCCTCTCTACCCCCATTCATGTCATTTTCAGCGTCTTTAATATCCATTAGATTGGCTTGTACCTACCAGGCAAGAAAGAGATAGCACATGTAAACAGGTTAATAGAGGAAAAGAGGTCAATCAAATGATTCTTGGCATAGAAGAAACCCAAGATGAGTGTGCAGGCCCCAAGGCAAGATGCTGTACCTTCTTCAGCAGCTGGAGAAAGGGAGGGGCATCTGCTGTCCTAAAAAGACTAAGTGTGAGAAAAGGAGCAGTGGCTTTCAGGGATGCAGCCCACCTGCAGGGATCTCATGGGCAGGGGCTTGGGGAAGGGATGCCCTGTCTTCACTCCTTCTACAGCCTAGGCTGTGTGCCTTTCAGTCCGAGGGCAAGAGCACTGAGATGGTACCTAAAAGTCAGCCTCTGGTGCACAGAGCAGGGTTGAGAAGGATGCAGAGTGGAGCTGAAGGAGCAAATGAAAATGTCGTGTAAATGACTCAGCTCAAGCATTGGCCTCTCAGGTTTCTGATGGACTCATTTTCCTCTCTACCCTCAGCCATCTAGTCCCCCAGACATACTCCACACCTCGCCATGGCTTGCTCTGTGTCACTACTGGATCCTCAGGCTCACAGACCCACTTTGACTGTTGGGGGACCCTGGCCCCGTGGCGTTCATGCAGCATAGTCCTCCACTGTGCTGCCCCTCATGTTCTCACTAGCCCCCACTCCTCCTGTGGTCCCTTCCCTTTTTGTCCACCATCCATTGCCTGTATTAAGATGTCCTTAATGCCACTGAAATGTTACTTGAGATGTGAAAAATGGCAAGCCATCTGAATATCCATCATCAGGGAAATGACGATATTGTGGTCTATTCTACAATGATTGAATGTGAAGTACTTTATCAACATGGTTATATTTCAGAAACATTCAATGAGTGGAAAAAAACAACTTGCAAATGGGAGCAAATATCATGCACCATTGATTTTGAAGTTTTTTTTTGAGGCAGAAGAGCCCGCCCAAAACTTTAGGGATTCTGTAAAATACACAGCAGCTAAGAGTGGAGCTTTCACAGAAACAGGTAGAGGGGCCTAGAAGCCCGCCTGTCAGCTCCTCCCTGGTTGCTCCAGATGAATCTTCATGGAACATAAGGGCCAGGGTGACACAGACTGAGAACCACAGTGCCCACTGGGCAGCATGACCTCCCTAGGGAGTGAGGGAAAAGGCATTTGCCAAAGCTAGTGATCAGATTATGCAATCTTTCCAAACTCGATCACTGTTCTCAATTTTGGAACCACGCTGGGAGAATATAAATACCCTGGTCTACGCATCTGAGAGCACTGAAGGAGTCAAAATCACACTTAGTAGAACTCTAGGCATTCTGCTGCCTCTCCCAGCTTTCCGCAGGGGACCAGTAATGGACACCCCCAGGCATCTGCAGCTTGGCTACACGTGCTCCTTCTCCTCATTATTTATTAATCTCCTCAGGGCTCATGGTTCCCCCCATGTTCTTTGTTGTCTTCAATATCTTATGGTTATATTTATCAACTGTCACCCTGAAGCTGAAGAGGAATGTTTAATATCCTAAAATCTCCTGGGCTACTAGCACGTTAGACTGGGTTAAAAAACAAACCAAAAAACCCTCTTAATATCCCACACTGAGCAAGGTCGTTAATTGAAAAAAACAAATTCACAAGATCAACTACCTCAATCCCAGCCAAGGAACAGAGCAGCTGTTCAATTCTGTGCCTCGTGTTTCTGGGGGAAACCGCTGATTCCTCCCACCAATCCAGCTGTCAATAGACACAGCTGGAGTCAGAGCTGGCAGACTCTTATCTAAATGAGTCTGTCCCCTTGGATTTGTAAAATGTGTAATATTTCTCGAAGAGAAAGCTTGATGACTAGTAAAAAGGATGAGAGAGTATCTCTATTGATGCTGGCAGATCACATCATAGGAATACCCTACCTCAAACCCTGGGAGGAGTCTAAGTGTGAAATCCCAGCTCTTGGAGATAGGGTGGGTCCCAGAAATTTTTTCCCCCTTACTTCATAATAATTAAGGGGTCACTGACAAAGTGAAATCTCCTTTCCTGCAGCAAAGTGGAGAGTAAGTACACAAGCAGCTCAAGGTACATTTGTGGACTTAAACTAAATATATGTACTCTGGAGATGAAAACACTCATGGGGAATTCAATAGAAAGTCTTCTGCTTAGTAATGGCCAGGATCTCTCTGTAAAGCTGAGGGATAGCACTTGGGGTGGGGACAGAGTACAGGAGGGACCAACACTGATCAAGCACCTGCTTCTGCCAGGTGTGGTGCTAAGTGAATTTCACCACTTCCCAGTTTGCTTAACCTCGGAATGATCAGCGAGAGGGATGTTAACAGCCCAATTTCCAGAAGGGGAAATGAAGTCTCAAGGAGCTCAAGCTACTGGCTGAAGGTCACATGGTGGGTCAGCAGCAAAACAGAGATTCAGGTGAAGGCCTTAATTCCACATTGCTTGTTTTCTAGTTTTAACACCTGGTTATCAAGAGGGTAGAAGTTACAGAAAGATGATTTTCTAATCAATATAATGAAAAATATTTCGGGGTCAGAAAGATATTGTTAAATAGTAGACTGTCCAGAAATGGAGTGGGCTGCCCTGGGGGGAAAGGCCAACATGTGGATGCCAAAGCAGCTTCTGAGAGCTTTAGGGATGCCATGGAGAGAAAAGCATGGTAGAGCAGATGTTAGGCTGCCTTTCACCAAGAGTCTATGTCTCTGCTGTGATTCAAGTTTATGCCTTAAGTCAACAGAAGTTCAAGTCTTTGTCATTGGGAGATATGAGTTTGCTGTGCTTCTTCCATAACTGACTAGCTGTGAAGCTGCATAGCTTTCTCCCTTAGCCCTGCCAAAGCTGGCCTTTCCACTCTTGGCTTTGAGCTGACACCCTTATGCAAGACAGGGTCATGTTGCAGCCCCAGGTTGCCACTTCCTTTTCTCTCCCAGATCTGCCCAGTGGGGATGCCATGTGCATACACCATGGGGGCCTGAGGAAAGACTTGGCCAAGAAAAAGACAGACCCAGGAATCCCCAGGGGAATTAGATTAACAGGAAGCCACTGAGGGCAGAGAGCAGTGGAAAACTGAGTTCTGAGGGCCCCGGACTAGGCCAGTTTCTTTTAATAGTCAAAGAAAGTCCCCAGTGGCAGCTCTCCAGAGGTCAATTTTAGCTCCTCCAAAGGGCTGGGGAGAAAAAGCCCAACTCTCCATAGGGGATAGCACCAAAATAGATGTCCCAGGAACTCATATTTTCTTCTTTTGGTTGCAAGGATACAAGGGGAGACCCAAAAAACTCCAGAATTTATTTAGAAAAAATTGTGTATTTATTCTACCTGTTTGCACTTGTCACCTTCAAAGTACTCTCCAGTTGATGCAATACACCTATCAAGATGCTTTTTCTACTGGTCAAAACAGATTTTGAACGTGTCAATTTTGATGCCTTTTAGTGCTTCTGCTGGTTTTTGTCTCACCTCGCCCATATCGGCAAAAATGATCCCCTTTGAGGCCTTTTTTCATGGCAGGGGCCGGGATCATTTGTGGCGAGTGAACAAGAAGGGTAGGGCACGGGGGTCTTGCCATTTTTGGTCAAAAACTGCTTATCACTCAGTGCGGTATGGTCAGGTGCATTGTCACAGTGGAAGAACCAGTTACCTGTTTGCCACAACTTGGGACATTTCTTCCACAAATCATGATGCAACCTTCTCAAAACTTCTAGATAAAAACTTGCTTGACCAATTGATCTTGAGGAACAAATTCCGATGTACCACAAGGTGCCTGCCGTCTAGAAGATAATTCCATTTGGGGGGGTTCCCCCATATGTTTTCTTAAAACTTAACTCAATTTTAAATAAGAGCATTACCTGCATATAATTTTTTAAAATCTTGAGTGGCAGAAAAAATAGACAATTAAAATTAAAAAAATTCCCTCTCTCTTCTCTCTACCTGCCTCACCCTCTCTTCCTCCCATTCCCAGTTTGATTCCTTACAGCTATTCACTATGAATAGTTTCCTGTTATCGGTCCAGAAATCTCACACACACACACATACACACATATACACAGGATCATAAATAACCTGCACACCTCCCTCTAAGCTTCATCTCCTACAACACACAATGGCTAGACAGTTATATTGTATTTCTTTAATAACAAGTGGAGCTAAGGATTATCTTTGTATGGTTACTGACCCTTTATGTTTTCTCTTCCACAAGTGGTCTATTCCTGTCTTTTGTCCATATTTCATCTAGATTTAAAAAGAACTCTTTCTATATTTCCCTCTCTTTGACATTTATTTTTTGACTTTATTTATGATACACTGTCACAAAATAGTATTTCATTTTCATGCTGTCAAATTTAACATTCTTTCATTCTCTCTTTTTTCTTCCTCTCTGTCTCCTCACCTATACCCATCTGTACATATGCAGAGGAAAGATGTTCAAAAGGGTCAGCACTGTTTATTTCTGGGTAGGGAGGTCCAAGGTGACTGGTGGCTCATGTCTTTGTACTTCTCTAAATGGCTTGATTTTTGAAAATACAGAATATGTATTATTTTTACAAAAAGTAGTTACTACTTAAAAAGAAACAATAATCTTCCCCTTTGTGGCATTTGGATTTATGCCATTCTTAGAAAAGTTTTACAATGATCAAGTCATAATTGCATTCTACCTCTTTCCTACTTAAAAATAAAGGCTAATGTTTTCAGAGAATTTAAAAATTGAAAATAGCATCAGCCTGATTATTTATAATAAATGAAGTGCACATTATAGCAAGTACACAGCAAACAGTAAGAGCCGATCAGAAGTGCTGCCATTTGCTGAGTGCAGGTCATTTTCTGAGCATTCTGTGCCTGCCAGGAGCTACGTGTGTTCATGCAGCAGCATCACTAGGGCCTGACCAAGGCCAGGAACTTGCCTGGGGCTGGGACCCAGGGCTAGAGTTCTGATCCCAAAGCCTTTGGTAGAGCAACTGAGAAATTCAGTGATTTCATTATACTTTGCAAATCCTAAAATTGGGAACCACTGAGTGGCAGAGCTACTATGAAAACTGAAAAGAGGGATATACAATTCAAGTGCCAGAGATGTAAAAAGCAATCTAAGCTAGTACAGTGTTAATTTATACACACACCCATAAACATACTCTCACTCATGAAGTGAATTCAATCCTGTAATTTTTCTTTTGGGTAGGAAAATAAGGCTTTATTGCCAAAATCTGCCATGAGGAGTACAGAAATAAGCACATTTGTATGGTCTTCTCACGGACCCTTGCCACAGAGGCACGATGGGGGGATGACGGCTCTTTCATCAGTTCCTGGGACTGCTGCCTTCCTTGTGTGGTGACTCGGCAGGACTTGGTTTATTTTTCTCCATTTTAATGAGTTAGTTCCTAAAATACTTTGGAACTCTTCTACATTCTACAGGAAATAAAAGATCTTTTCTCTCTGGGTGTTTCTCTCACTCTAAAGGAATGAAGAGTGAAAACAGGGAAAATAAAACTTCTTTGTGTGTACTTAATAAATGGTTTTTAGAAATAAGATCTCTTGGAGGGCTGTGGCCACATTGTGCCTTTCTGTATCTTAGGTAAATCTCCTAAAGAAAAGAGAAACATTGATAAATGTTTAATAATTACTGTTAACAAATAGAAGTAGCTTACACTGGCAGCAGGCCTAATAGTTCATAAAGCACTTTCCATTTTGACATTTTGAACCTCTGAGCAGTTCTGTAAAGTGGATAGAGTCTTGTAGGTTCATGCGTATGTGTGTTTTTTTAAGGAGTTAAATGGCTTGCCTATAATCAAACCAGCTGGTAAGCAGAGTAGTCTGGACTGTAACCCAGATTTTCTGACTTCAAATCCAATGTTATTTTCATTTCACAAGCTACCTCTTTAATAATCATCTGCAATTATTTATTTAAAGCACTCACTAATCTCCAATAACCTAAAAAAACAAACAACAGTAAAAGTCATTGATCAAACTTTACGAGTATTAGAAAATGAATGAATTCCTTTATAACCTGGATACTGGGAAATCCTGCTAACTTAAGACTCAAAATGCAAACGTAATAACAGGAAAGGCTGAAAATTCAAACACAGTAAGAAAACTTACATAGCAAAAACAAATAGTATTAATAAATGAGTGACACAAGGTTGAAGGATATAAGAGGAACATACAAAAATTATTTGTGTTTCCATACATGAACAATCAGAAAAGTAAATTAAGGAAACACTTCCATTTGTAATAGCATCAAAAAGAGCAAAATACTTAGAAATAAATTTACCAAAAAATTATACCCGAACTACAAAACATGGTTGTAAAAAGTGATAGAAGACCTAAATAAATAGATATCCCACATTCAATGATGGAAATATTTAATATTGTTAAGATGTTAATACTTTCCGAATTGAAATACAGAATCAATGCCATCTCTTCCAGAATCTCAGCTGTTTTTTTGTTTGTTAGTTTGTTTTGCAGAAATTGATAAGCTGATTCTAAAATTCATATGAAAATACAAGGGTCCCAGAATAGCCAAAACAATCTTAAAAAAGAAGAACAAAGTCAGAGATTCACACTTACTGATTTCAAAACTCACTACAAAACAATCAAGACAATAAGATACTGACATAAGGAAAGACATACACGTCAATGGAATAGAACTGAAAGTCTGCCGGGCTCGGTGGCTCAGCCTGTAATCCCGTGCCTTTGGGAGACTGAGGTGAGTGGATTGCCTGACCCCACGGGTTCGAGACCCGCCTGGGCAAGCGAGACCTCATCTCTACAATAAATCAAAAAATCAGCCGGGCGTGGTAGTGGCACCTGTAGTTCCAGCTACTTGGAAGGCTGAGGTGGAAGGATCGCCGGAGCCCAGCAGGTCGAGGCTGCGGTGGCCGGGAGCGGCCACTGCACTCCAGTCTGGGTGACAGAGTGAGACTCCAACTCAAAAAAAAAAAAAAAAG
>CAUYQG010031733.1:0-25429 GCA_963574415.1 Tarsius wallacei | reverse complement strand
ACTACAGGCGCGCGCTACCACGCCCGGCTAATTTTTTATTTATTGTAGAGATGAGGTCTCACCAAGTTGCCCAGGCGGGTCTCGAACCCGCGGGCTCAGGAAATCCACTCACCTCAGCCTCCCAAGGCACGGGATTACAGGCTGAGCCACCGAGCCCAGCTAGCATTATTCTTAATGCCAGTTCTGCAGAGGCTAAAACAGACTCAGAGAGGTTAAGCAACTTACCTAGGCTCTGTGGTTGTCCAGAGCTCCTAATGCAGTGGTTTCCTAATTCCTTGTCCTTTCATCATCAAAACAGAACTGCCCTAGTTTCTATCAAGCCTTAGTTATGATATAGTGTATTAGACTAATTGCAACTACGTTTTTTTTTTTCTTTTTTGAGTCAGGGTCTCATTCTGTTATCCAGGCTGGAACCTAGCTCACTGTAGCCTTGACCTCCTGGGCTCGAGTGATCCCTCCTCCTCGGTCTCTGAAGTAGCTGGGATACAGGCATCTGCCACCACACCCAGGGTATTTATTTTACTTTACTTTTTGTAGAGATGAGAGCTCGCTGTGTTTCCCAGGCTGGTCTCAAACGCCTGAGCTCAGGCAATCCTCCCACTCAGTCTCCCAGAGTGCTAGGATTACAGGTGTGAGCCATCACACGCAGTCTCAACTATGATTTAATGACTGACCATGGCTTTATATGGCTCTACTTCTCAAATAATAAGAGCATTTTAACCTAAGGCTTTTGCCCTTTTCAAATAATCACAGCCAAATGAGAAGAGTAATGTGACAGGCAGACTGAACAAAGACTTGGTGAGAAGGGAAAAAGGGGGACAGAGTAGTTTGAAATCCTTCAGGTCATATGGTATAGTAGCTGCCCTCTGTTCACACATAAGACTAGGTAGAGACAGGGCCATGTCTATGCTAGAGTCTAGCAAAAGTGTTGTCGCCTCTGCGTGTGACAATGTGCTGTGACCCACTCCCCCCAAACCCTCTGTAGCTCCTGGAATCTCATTAATCACACCTCTCTGGGAGAGAAATGGTGCCCTCACATTCCATCCAAAGTATGACCTAAAGATTGTGTCTTTAGCCAGTGCAGAGCAGAGAGTGACATCAAATGATTCAGGCAGTCACTTGATTCAAGCCACACACACAAAAACAACTCCTTTCCTTCAAATTATCCAAGAAATTGTTCTTCGTTCTGCCTTGCTCTGAAGACAAAAATGGGAAAAGCTCCTCCCTCTGCACAGTGAATAAATCCACTCACAATTCCTATCCTGAGGCAATGCTGCCACTCCTCCTCCTCCTCTCTCCATCCCTCTGCTAGCAGCTCGCACTTGGCAATCTCTTCCTCAACCCCTGGCAGCTCCAGTGAAGCACACACATTAGACAGCCACATAAAAGACGAACGGTGAGTCTGGATCAATTTCAGAACATTTACATTCAAACATGGAAGTTCAGGAGAGACAAGAAATAGGGTTAAATCTCCCAGATTTAGCTGTCCACACTAATTAAATTTACCAAATAATCATTCAGGTCTCATAGACACCAGCTATTCTCTGATCAAGCTGTTATCTAGCAGCTCCTGATGCTTCCTAACCTTCCCCTGAGCAGGACAGGGAACACATAGGAAATGACAATATTTATACAGTCCTCTGGTGTAAACAGGTGGGGATTTAGAATCTCTGAGAAAGCCAGCCCCAGGTCATTTGGGCCACTTCAGACCCTGCTTGCCTAGACACTGAAAGGGCTGAGGAAATAAATTTTGTGGTGACCAGCTGGGACGCTTAATCCTTGTAACCCATAGCCTAATGTCCTCTTACCAAGATGCTGTCTCATCTCACCCTGAACTCAGTCAATCCACTTGGTCTTCCTTCTCCACCCCGTCACTGACCCATCAATCAAGACAGCACTCCCTTCCAGAGAAACACCACTGCCCTTCCTAGTCTCCCTCCAGCCAAATGCTATATTCCAGAGGTGCCTTTTTCTTCATCCTAAGGTGAACTAGTCCTAAACCAAAAATGCCTAAGAGTCTGTCTTAAAAGCTTATCTACATTGTCATCTTCAAGAGCAAACATGAATTTCTCAACTCGGCCTCTGCCCTTTTTTCTCCATGGCATCATCCTCTGTCGCACTGAGTCAGAGTCGGAAGAGGCCCTTCTCTAGCCAAACGTGTGGCATGGAAACCATCTGCCTCAGAGTCGCCATGGGCTCTAGTTTGAAATGCAAACTTTCGCACAGTGGCTCATGCCTGTGATCCCAAGGACTGGGGAGGTTGAGGCAGGAGGATCATTTGAGGCCAGGAGTTCAAGACCAGCCTAAGCAACTAGTAAGGCCTACCCCCCCACCCCAAAATAAAAATCAGTCAGGCATGGGGGCTTGTGCCTGTAGCCCCAGCAACTTGGGAGGCTGAGATGGCAGGATCTCTTGAGTTCAGTTCAAGGCTGCAGTGAGTTACACTTAGGCCACTGCCCTCCAGCCTGGGCAATAGAGTGAGAGCTCATCTCTAAAAAAAAATAACAGGCCTACTGCTAGGCCATTGCGGCCACTGCCTTGCTAAGCTGTGCTATGGCCAGGCCATGTTTCCTGGCTTTGGCCCCTTCCCCTACCTTGGGGAGGTGAATCTCCTCTTTCTCTCTCTAGTTTACTTTCTAAATAAACTATATTTTCTAATCTAAAATAATAATAGTAGTTTCAAAAAATAAAAATGAAAATTTCCAAGTCCCACCCCCACTTCATTAGTAAGTCAGAATCCCTCGGTGACGCATGGTTATGTTTTAAACCAGCCCGGAAGGTGATTGTTCCGCACGGTTCCACAACAGAGTTTGGGAGCCTCTGATTTGACCTAGCCCTTTCCCCTTACAGAGTAGGCAAGCATAAAACAGGCACAACAGAGTGAAAAGGGCTTGTCCAAGGTCACAAGCGTTAAGTGACCAGACCTGGACAGGACGCCGCCTCTCTCTCTGACAGCACACAGCCCACAGGGAAGAGCCAGGGTAGCGATGGGCAGACCAGCCCAACTCTGCCCCTGCCCTTGCACTCACCCGCGTGTAGACATCCTCCCGGCTGGCCTCATACTTCTGCTGCATGCGCTCCTCCAGGAAGTAGATGCGCAGTTTGAGGCTGAAGTTCTCCTTCTTCAGGTCATTGAGGTGCTGGGACAGAGTGCGGCATCCGTTAGACATGGCCGGCAACCCATGGGAAGGAGCCTGCCCAGCTGCCCCCTCACCCCGGGAACCCAGTGCTGTTGCACCGCGGCATGAAGGGAGCCGGCAGTCACTGCTGAGGCTGCGGGCCCAGAGGCCAGGGCTACAGCGACATGGCCCCCGGGGTGCCGCGCTCTCTCCGGCGGGCTGTGGACGGGCTCCCTGCTCTGGGTGCAGGAGCTCAGCGCACTTTCCTTTTTTACCTCGGGGAGATATTTGTGGAATCCCCGACAGAGGAACATGCTGTGTGAACACAGACACAAGTGGTGTAACCCGACTCCAAGCCTGGGCTGGCTGTCACCCTCCCAGAGCCAACTGTAGGCAGTTAGCAGCTTCTCCGAAGAGAGAAGGGACTGACCCCCAGAGGTGTCCAGGAAAGAAGGAAGGGGATTAACCCAAGGTGGCAGTGGGGCTGCAAAGAGGAGGAGGAAATAGGGGGGGCATTTAAATTCCTGTTGTGGATTTGGACAACAAAACCCAAAGAAGTGTGGCCAGAAGCAAGAAAGGTTGCTACAAAGGAGACCACATGTACACAGCATGGCCCACACAACAGTAACCGAACATCAAATATCCCTTTCTGTCGGGTGCAAATCTTAAAGAGCTACTCACCAGGAGAAGTCTCCAATTTCCTTTGAGGATATAGAGTTCATCTCTAATAAGTTTCTTTGCACTTTTCCCGCCCAAGCCTTTCAAGCCCTGAGGCAGTTAAACTAGTAGCCTTTATTACCCTCCACACACACCATCATCAGGCAGTCACCTCCAAAAAAAGAGTAAATCTTTTAGCAGTGGAACTTTGCAACTCTGTTTATCAGTTATACAAGCTCACAAAGGAGCAAGGTCAAGAGATCCTCCCTAGACGGAAGAAGAAAGGATGGGTGGGCAAGCATGTGGGAGGTCAAGAGGGCGGGAGGAAAAAGAGAGGGAGCCCGTCAACCAGGAGCCCAGAGATTTCAGCCAGTCACTGGTTCTTAACTCTGGCACCTGCCAAGTGGAGCCAGGCACTCATCACCAGCTCCTGCTCCCAAAGCAATCTGAGCTCCTTGAGTGACAGCTGCAACATTAGAGGAAGTATTATTTATACCACATACACAGGACATTGAAGGTGACTGGGGACAACACCACAGCATAGACACCAAATGTGGATCCCTGGTAGCAGCAATACTAGGTTGAAAAGACATCAATGTTATCATCCAAGCTAAAGAAAACTAAAAATGCTTATACTTAATTCAAACACTCACTTCCCAACCTTCCTGCTTTCATTCTGTTGATTTCCTTCTTAGATCTTCATAATCTTTCTAATCAATACCTCCAGAGTACCCATCAGGTAGTACATTGGGCACAGAGAATACAAAGGTGAGTTCCAACCCTCAGAAAGCTTTGTGACCATACAGCTGATCATTATATGTTAAGATGTATGTTTTGTGCTGTAATTTTCCAAACCTGTGTTTTTCAACTTTTTACACTGCAATCTAGTACACATACAATCAGTGTCTCTGTCTCTGTCTCTGTCTCTGTCTCTGTCTCTCTCTCTCTCTCTCCACCCCCCCCCCCAAAATCAACGTTTCACAAGTAATTGTCACAATCACTAATTGTGATGTGCTCTGACAGTTTCTATTTCTCTTTCTTGGAGTGACCCAGTTGATTGATTTCATGATCCTGTAAGTTTCAGCCTACAGTCTGAAAAGTGTCGACTCTATGAGAACCCACAAGAAAGAGAAATTCTTACTGGAGTGATCAGAGAAAGCTTCACTAGGACTTGAATTTGCACTCCGTATTTTTTTTTTTTTTTTTTTTTGGCTGCTTGGTAAAGATGTTTATTGTCTTTATCTGCAAAATCCTTATAGAATATTGGTTCAGCTCTCAGCAGCCCACTCCTGAGCTCTGAGGAAGCTTGCCTCACTTCGAGCTACCTGGATCTTTCTTCCAGGCAAGGGACATTTTGGGACGATTCTACCTCTTCACTTCTTTATTGGGCTTCATCACGTGGACAGGGTTCTCTTGTACAGCTGCATCAGCTTTCTTATACATCTCCATGTCTGGAGTTATGCTGTTCTCTAAATACTGAGAAAACTATTTCCTGTAAGTATCTTCAACTTCTTCCATTAGGTAGTACACATAATCTGCAACATTCTGACCTATGACGTGCTTCCAATGTATTTCTGCATTAAATCTCTTGCTCTCAGAAGCATAACCAGGAAATTGTTTGATACTGTGAAGGACAGACAAACCTCCCTCCACAGCTCCCTTCAGAGCTACAAAAACTTTATGGCCAGTAGTAGTTCTGGGAAGGCCTGCATCCAAATAGCAGTGAAAGCATCAGGCTGGCCGTCAGTGCTTTCTACATTGTACACATCTCTGGTCACCTCCACTTGGCCTTCACAGATCTAGTCCAGGCCAAACCTATGGAGAATCCTGCGAGCCAGCAGCAGGCCAGTGCAATATGCTGCAGCATAATTCATCAGGCCATATTCCACACCATATTTTGGTAGTTCATGTGCATAAGCTGCACAGACTATCATACCCCCTTCTCTACGGGCATAAGCAATCTGACAAATGACACGTATCTGTTTGTTATGTGAACTATCATCCTGTATTTGGGTGTGTTGCACTTACTTTTATTACCAAGTGTTTCCGAGCATAGTCATCAGTTTTACTCTCTCGTCTTCTTCACTTGGTATTTCTTAAAGCAGGCCTTATTTTTGACAACTTTAACAAATCTCATCTTGTGGAACAAGGACACACACTCTACAACTCCACACCTGTATTTTATTTTTTCTTTTGAGTTGGCGTCTCACTCTGTCGCCCAGGCTGGAGTGTAGTAGCA
The DNA here is from genome assembly GCA_963574415.1 of Tarsius wallacei. Lineage (NCBI taxonomy): Eukaryota > Metazoa > Chordata > Mammalia > Primates > Tarsiidae > Tarsius > Tarsius wallacei. The sequence continues at coordinate 19,414 of CAUYQG010031733.1, read as the reverse complement.
TGCTCATGGATCACCACAGCCTCGACCTCCTGGGCTCAGGTGATCCTTCTGCCTCAGTCTCCCAGGAGCTGGGACAACAGGCACATGCCCATGATGCCTGCCTAATTTGTTTAATTTTTTGTAGAGACAAGGTCTCACTATGTGGCCCAGGCTAGTCTCAAACTCCTGGGCTCAAGCAATCCTCTCGTCTCAGCCTCCCAAAGTGCTGGGATTACAGGCGTGAGCCAGAGTGCCCGGCATGAATTTGCACTTTGCCTTGACAGATAGAAAATGTTTGAGTGAGTGAAGTAGCCTCAGGAGGGCATAATTAAAACAGAGCATTCTCCCAAATAGATTTGGACTACAGACAGGCAACACATTTCTCATCATAGACAGTTGATAACTTAAGCCAAAATGTTCCTCACTTTAAAATATCTACACATTTAAAATTCATTTAACTATTCCCACTAAGTCTGTATTCTTAGAATAAGATAATTTCTTTTGGCTTAGTTAGAGACAGTGAGGAAAAGAGAAAAGTCTAAAGTAAAATTTAAAAGCTACTTTTCTGGTCCCAGTTCTGTTACTAAATCACTATGTGACATCAGGGGTGCACTTCTCTGGAGGTTTAACTGTCCTCATTATAAAATAAGATGGTTGAAAATGGGCGATTTTTTAAAGGCCCCTTGCTAGTCTAAGCTCTTAGAGGAATAACCTCGCTATTATTACCCTATTTTGCTCAAAGGGAGCCAGGCTGCCAGATCCTAGATGAGTGTTTAATCATGCTTCTGCTGTCTACTTGGAATCCTTTATCATGTAAGATAATTTCATAGTTTCAAAGTTTTTTTTCTAACTCCCTGATGAACTTCCTGTCATAAAACTTTTATAGGAAGTAAAACTGCATATGAAATCTAAAAATCCAACCTAGATTTTTCTGCATATTTATACCTATTTCCTCTGACTATGTTGTCCAGGCTGGTCTCGAACTCTTGGGCTCAAGCAATCCTCTTACCTCAGCCTCCCCAAATGCTGAGATTACAGGTGTTAGCCACCATGTCAAGCCTCTTCACACTTTTCCTTAGAGGTTTTAACCACTTTGGGGGCTATAATTTCACCTCCCAAACAATCCCCAAATCTCCAGCCAAGTCTTCTCACCCAAGATCTAGCCCTATATATCCAACTCTGTGCTAGATAGTCCATAGCAAGTCCCATTCTCACAACGAATCTCAGAGCAAATGCTTTTGCAATAGTCCCTATCATGTCTACTCAGATCCACTTTGGCTATTTGTATCATGACCAAAGTAATGCTCGCAAAACTCAGATCTTACCTTGCCATCTCCCTTACTTAAAGTCTTCACAGGCATCTCTTCACTCTTAGGATAAAGAGAAAACTCATCACATCTCTTCAAGACACACGGCCTCCTTCTCTTTTTTCCAAGTCTTAGTTCAAATTTCATTCAGGCGGAGCCCTCCCCGCTACCTCAGCCCGGAAAGACTGCTTTCTTCCCCCTTTGAACTCCTAAGGCAAACAGTAACATTCAGCATGTGTTCATAGGCTGCCTCATGGTGTTGCTTTTATTATCTAGAAGGGTTATTTACACTTTGGAGAGTCATTTGGCTTTTCATGTGTTTGATACGTCTCACTACTCTGAAGCTGCCCAAGGAAAGGGTCAACAGCTAATACATCTTTATAGACTCCCCCGGCTTCCACAACAACGCCAGAAGGCCTCTCTAATCATTCACCCCCCTCTGCTGTCACCGCCTGTTTGGTCACCTCAACCAGACTGAAGTGACATGTGATCAAAGAAGGTAAAGAGAGGACTGTGCAGCTAGCTAGACTTCTGACTAAAGTATTTTGGTCTTTTTCTTAAGACACAGTGTTTCCCTCTATTACCCTATTATCTTGGTCCACTATAACTTTGAACTCCTGCGCTCCAGGGATCCTCCCACCTCAGCCTCCCGAGGTATATGCCACCACGCCTGGCTAATTTGTAAAATTGTTTGTAGAGATGGGGGAGTCTCACCTCAGTGCCCAGGCTGGTCTCGAACTCTTGGCATCAAGCAGTCCTCCCACCCCAGCCTCTCCAAGTGCTGGGATTACAGATGTGAGCCACTGCGCACCACGAGGTCAAAGCCTCTGAGTCGTTCTTGACTCATTCCTTCTCCTACATGATATCTCATCCATCTGTAGATCTTATGATACATATGTTCCATCCACAACCACTGACACAGGTACCTCTACCACTCTGGTCCAAGATACTATCATCCCTCCCTTAAGTTACTTGAATAGCCCCCTTAATTGGTGTCCTGCTCTCACCCTTGCTCCCCTACAGTCTATTAACACAGCAGCCACAGTGCCCCTTCTAAAATACATCAGTTACTCCTCTGCTGGAAACCTCCTGGCTTCCCTTCTGGTTTAGAGTGAGGAGTGACGTCCCTTCATCAGCCTGTAAGGCCTGAGGCGCGACATAGTCTAGAACCCTCTCCTCGCCCCTCCGATTGCCTCCTCTACTTTTTCCTACTACTCTTCCCCTGCACTCTGCTCCAGCCACACTGTTTCTTTTGGTTCTCTCTCAGAAACAGCAAGCAAGGAAAGGTCCCCTCCTCGGGGCCTTTGAGCTCACTGACGCTTCTGTCTGAAATGCTCTTTCTCCAGGTAGCTGCACCTTCCTCTTCCTTGATCACGTGTCACCTTCTCAGTGAGGTGAACACCCTGTTTAAGACTGGTACTCAGTAACCCCCTTCACTTTCCACTTCATAGGCCATAAGGATGACCACCACTAAATCCCATTTGTTTTTTATTCTGTAGCACTGTCAGCTTTTAAAATATTATATTTACTTATTTTAGTTCTTGTCTGCCTCTCCTCACTAGCATGTAAACTTCATGAGAAAGCTGGAATTTCTCCCTATTTTGTTCACCACTATATCATCAGGGTCCAGAATGGTGCCTGAAAAATAGTATATGTCCAATCAATATTTGTTGAATGTTAAAAAAAGATGGATGAATAAACTACTGACTTTTTTTTACCTCATTGGATTAATAAAACTCAATCTGTATACAAAATTGTATAGATGTTTTAGGATGAAAAACAGGCATTGTGGCTCATGCCTGTAATCCCAGCGCTTTGGGAGGCCGAGGCAGGAGGACTGCTTGAGCCTCGAATTTCTAGACCAGCCTGGGCAACATAACAAGACCTTTTCTCTACAAAAATATTTAAAAATTAGCTAGACGAGGTGGTGCAGGCCTGTAGTCCCAGCTACTAGGGAGGCTGAGGCGGAAGGATTGCCAGAGCCCGGAAGGTCAAGGCTGCCGTAATCGTGCCACGACACTCTAGCCTGGGCAACAGAGTGAGATCCAACTAAAAAACAAACAAACAAACAACCCCCCCAAAACAAAACCAAAACAAAACAATAATAGCATTCCTCCTTATAAAAAGATTATAAGTAAAATAAATCATTCTCTCAGACTAATTTTAGTACACAATGTAGAATCTGGGCTTTCTACAAGAGTTTTGAATAGATGGTAAATAATATGTGACAAATTATAAAGGACAATATGAACTGTACAAGTAGAGAAAATTAGGAAGGACAGGTTGTCAGGGAAGGTTCCACAGAGAACTGGCTCTTTAGCTCCCCTCAAAGGATGCCTCAGGTTGAATAGCCAGCGGGCAGAATACAAGGCAACCCAGCCAAGTGGAACATAAGTGGAGGTGCGGCCGGCCAAGCAGACTGAAACAAAGGGCACATACTGTCCTGTAATAGGGAAACAGAGATGACAGGAAGTAAAAAATAATAATAATAACGTATCAGGGAGATCTTGAAAGCCAGGGTAAGAAGCCTTGAGTTTCCTATCTGGGCGGCGAAGGGTGAGGAGAAAGCAGCACGAGTGGGGAAGGGTCAGAAAATCCTCACCCGTAAGGTTGTTGTTTTCCTTGTTTATTGTTTCTGTTTTACCTGCTTGTTTTGTTTTGTTTTTTTCTTTTTGTAGCTTTAACAAACAAAAATACACATACCTGGGCCACACACTCAACCTACTAGATCAGGGCTCCCAGGCCCTTAGATTTTGATAAGTTCTGCATTAAAAGCATTAAAGTACTGCAGGTTCTTGGACAAGGGACAGTGCTTTCATACCATTGTTCTTCCCCCCCCCCCCCCATGGTATACCTAAAATCTTTACTCTTCTCTCAAAGTGTTTTTACCCAAACATTAATGGCTTTCCCTGGTCTTTCCTTAATATCTTCATTCCATCTCTTCCATAATGTGTTAGTCTAGACTAGAAATAAAACTTGAATAAGGACTCAATCAATGCCAACAATAGTAGAAGGATTACTACCCAGCTGTTGTATGTCATGCCCCATTAACATAACCAACTGTCAAGTCAGCCTTTAAAAAAAAAAAAAAACTTAGCTTGACATTTGCTTAATCATATTCAGACCCCCCAGTCAGCTTTTATAATGAAATTGCTCAAAAACGTATTGAAAAAGATCTCTCTCCTGAAAATAAAGTTCCACTCACTAAGAACAATTAATCATCTTAATGGACACATTCTTTTAAGATATAAGAAAACATCCACAATTTATAAACTCTACTAATTTGATATCTGTGATAATTCAAATCTTTACCTTCCTTGAACTAAAAATAAGTTAATACGGTAAACAGAGGAACAGAAGAATAGTATTTTAAGTAACCCTTGACACAACATCTTATATCCATTTATAAATAGGCAATAAATATTATCAGTATTATGTATATTTATCTAGGTATGATAGCACAGAATTGTGGAAAGAGCAATAGCTTTTGAACCAAGAGGACCGAGGTTCAAATCTGGGCTCTGCTACTTTCTAAGTGTGTAACTTTGGGGAAATTATTTAATAATAGTTAACTGTAGGAAAGCAGTCAGGAGACTGGAATCTGAGCAGGTTACCAAGAGGGCTGCAACTGTAGCATTATTTGCAATGCTAAGTTTTGGGTTTTTTTATGAGACAGAGTAAAAACAATGTTTGCTAACATTTAGATATTGCTACATGGACAAATATTTTACTATCCTTTGTACATTCTTGTTGTGAAATAGTTCATAATTTAAAAAAAGAACTACTCTAAAGGGAATGAAACTAGGAATTACAGGGAGGCAGCTATCAATTAGATATAAGGATAAATTGTCTAGTAGAGTTGGATGTAATAAATGTATTGCCACACTCTGTTCACACATTCATATGTCAGATTTTTGTGAGCACTTACATTATGAGAATAAATTTCCTGTCACAAAAGGAATTATTTGTGAAATATTTCAGGAATATTGCTTAAAGTCTTCACACATGTGCTGAAAGTTTGCTCTAGAGGACTTTTAAGACTTTTGGCCATCCTGAGATTCTATGTTTGAAATGTATTTTCTCATAAAAACAATCCTACCAAAGATGTTCACCCATGAGAGAGCCATCTCTGTGTGAAGATTCTCAGAATGTCCACCAGCTACCCTGTAACCCTAAAAGGTATTGAGAATCTTCCAGTTCAGACTGAGAGCTCTGGCTGGCTCGTGGTGCAGGAAAAGACCAGTGAGCAGTAGGGACATCATATTTCTAAGACCAAAGTGTAACAATGACCCAAGAACGATGTCCAACAGACTACCTTGCAACTTTGCTAATTGCAATATTTTCAAAACAGCCCTATGACAATGACACACAAGTGTTTGGGGAGTATTTCCGGCTCATGAGCACTCAGTGACATACAACCCAGGAACTCAGCTTGTTTTGGGTTGGGGAACAGGGTCGGACAAGAAGAGACAGGCAGGGAGAAAGAGGAATGGTTTGTTTTACACATACATCTTTCATTTAAAATACAGCCATGTGTCTGGGAGCCCCTGCGCTGTTCTAATAAAATCTGAGCTGAACAAATAAAAAATTGAATTCCTGGTTGTTTTGAATGACTTGGGCTTGCATTGCAAAATTAATTGTATACAATTATGCTGCCCATGTAACAATCATCTGCATAGGATGGGACATTATGCACTTCCATGTATATTATTTCATTTTGTCTTTGTAATCTTTGAAGTACACAGATTCGGCGTTATTATCCTCGTTTCAAACCCTAGAAAAGACAGACATCAAGGGGTTAACTGACTTGCTCATCTAGAAAGTGGAGGAGCACAGACCAACTTCGAAGAGTTCGAACGTGCATACTCTTCAGGGCCTTAATCAGTCATGAGACTGTATGACATCTCTGAACCTGGAATTCACTGGAGACTGATAAGGCACTTCCCCATCTACCTTAACCCCCTACTTCTTTTCAATGAGTGTCCTTCACTGTAAATAACTTTCCCTAGAGGAAATAATTTTCTCCGGAGGATCTGGCTACCTAAACCTATGTAAAAAAAAAACCAAAAACTATTCATTGACTTCTTTTCAAGATGAATAAACCAAAGCTGGCTCTGAAAAGGTTAAACAAGGTAACCACATGGCTAGCTGGGTGCAGTGACTCATGCCTGTAATCTCAGCACTTTGGGAGTGACAGAATTGTTTGAGCCCAGGGGTTTGAGACCACCCCGGGCACCTTGGCAAGACCTCCTCTCTATAATAAATTAGCGGAGGATGGTCATGCATGCCAACAGTTTCAGTGGCTTAAAAGGCTGAGGCAGAAAGATTGTCAGAACCCAGCAGGTTCAGGCTGTGGTGGCCATGCTCACACCACTGCACTTCAGCCTGGGCGACAGAGTAAGACTCTGACTCAAAAAAAAAAAAAAAAAAAGGGTAACCATCTGACCTAGCAATTTCTCTCCCAAGAGACTGGGAAATGTTCATAGCAGCGTTATTCACAATAGCCAAAAAGTGAAAACATTCCAAATGTTCTTCAACTGACAAATTAATAACAAAATTCAGTACACCCACGCAATGTAATAGTCATAGAAAAGAATGAAGCACTGATATGTGCTCCAACATGGATGGGCCTTGGAAAACTTACACTAGTGAGAAAGAAGCCAAGCATAAAACAGGCAAACTCACAGAAAGAAAAAGTACATTCGTGGTTTGCAGAGGCTGGGGAGAGAAGGGATGAGGAGTGACTGATGATGGGTATAAGGCATCTTTCTGGCGTGAAAAGCATCCTGGAAACAGACAGTGGCGATGGTCGCACAGCTCTGTGAGTATACTGCAGCCATGGATTTGTACACTTTGAGAAAGTGAGTTGCAACGTATGTAACTTACGTTTGAATAAATCTACTATTTTTAAAAAAAGAAGAAAGAAGCCAAAGCTGGGAGAAATAACTCGCTCAATGATTTGCCTTTTACAAAGAATTTGCTTGTGATAAAGATTCAGTTAAAGTTAAATTCAATTCAGTTAAAGGCAAATGGCTTAGAACTGATCATGTCAACATGTTCTATATATTAATCCTACTGAGATTATGGGACCCTAACAGAAAGGCCAGATGAAATATCCTCTAAATAGCTCTCAATATTGAATAGTCATTGCTTTGTTTGTTTGGTTTTTGTTTTGTTTTTGAGACAGGGTCCCCCTTTGTTGCCCAGGCTGGAGCTCAGTGGCACAATCATAGCTCATTGCAGCCTTCACCTCTGGGCTCAAGTAAGCCACCTGCTTCAGCCCCCATAAGCAGTTGGGACTACGGCACATACCCTTACACTCGGCTAATTTTTTTTTTGGTAGAGCTGGGGTCTCACTATGTAGATCAGGCTGGTCTCAAACTCCTGGGCTCAAGCAACCCCAAAGCGCAACTAAATCCCCCATTAATTTACTTATTCAGGCTACCCCATTCAGCCTGAATATTCATAGATTGTTATGCTTCATAAAAAGGTAAAGTTTTGTTATAATCCTCAGATAAGGCAGAAACGTGATGTATTCTATATTTTCACACAAGAAAAACAAACTTATTAGGCTGTTCAAAGAATATGTGTAACTTTCATACACCACATTCTAACAAGGAAAATGTCAGTCAGAGGCAACCAACGTCATCTTCCCACTCATCAACACAGGGTTTCTTCCCAGTGTCCAGAAGCCAACTCTTGATGCCTGGCTCACAGTGCAGACTGTGAATTCTACAAAGTCCTAGCTTTTTTCTTTTGGATCCCACAATAAACAAATCTCTCTTCTAAAATTTCTGAAATTTCAACACAGTTCTTGAAGTTTCAGAGTCTTTTATTTTATTTTATTTTGAGTTGGAGTCTCACTCTCGTCGTCCAGGCTGGAGTACAGTGGCATGCTCACAGCCACCGCAGCCTCGACCTGCTGTGCTTAGGCAATCCTTCTGCCTCAGCCTTCCAAGTAGCTGGAACTACAGATGCACATCATCACACCCAGCTAGTTTTTGTGATTTGTTGTAGAGACAAGGTCTCACCAAGTTGCCCAGGCTGGTCTTAAACCCCCAGACTCAGGCAATCCTCTTGCCTCGGCCTCCCAAAGTGCTGGGATTACAGGCTGAGCCACCAAGCCCAGCCCAGAGTCTTTTAAATGCTAACATCAGAAGGAAGCATACCAATGACCATCCTCTACACAGCCTTTTCTTGAAATAACTACACAAGAGAGCTAAGGACACAACTTTTACATCAGATTGATGTAATAAACCCTATCTTAGCTTCATCATGCAGATAAAGGATAGGGGTTCAGATGGTGTCCCTACTGCCTTCCCCACCATAGATACACACCCACATCACCCCCAGCCCTGGAATAACAAGGTGTCATCATCATCACACCATAGCACTATGAACTATATAAAAACAAAACAAAACAAATAACAACTTTCCTGGCCACCAAAAATAGATGGCCCAGCCAAAAATAATGCTGCCAGAGACAGTTAAATGAGCTGCATGGCAGGAACGACAGTGGAGCTGCAATAATGTGCCTGCTCCCAAGGACTCCTAGGCTCCAAACTAGATTCTCCATTACCAGTTTGGCGCAATCAACACCAGTAAGACTTGGTTTTGTCCATAGATGGTTCAATTCAGAAAGACCATTGATTGAGCTTCGAGAATTCAAAGAAAAAATAGCAATGTATGGCCTCACCATTTTCTCTAGATTTTCAATAATCCTTTCTCCATCCTTCTCTAAGAGTGAAGGCAGTTTCTAAGATATGACTAGGACCTGCCCTAGGCATGTATCTTTTCAAAAAACATCTAAGGGCTAAGAGCCCATAGTGATACCATGAATGCCTTAACAATTGTAGCCTGACCAGAAGTGGAGGAGTGAGGGAGGAGACACAGCCAACATGAATCACAATCAACACTCTAGTGCTCCAGCCATGCCAAAAAGCCATTCTGCACTCACTAGACTCTGCTGCCTCCAGGGCTTTCATGGGTAGCAGCGTTAGCCTAGAATGTCACTCCTCTTCAACCCCCATTGACGCTGGGGTGGCCGTCAGCGTGCCACTGCACTCCAGCCTGGGTGACGGAGTGAGATTCCAACTCAAAAAAAAAAAAGGTAAACAAATTACATTTACTCATACAATTGCTAAAAGTTTAGAATTTCCCCCTTCTCATATAATAACTTTTTAAATGCCTTAAGACACTACTGAAAACAAAAACCAGTATACTTGGGACACTGTGGTTTTGGAAGCATAAATGCCATTTTTAAAAAAATGTGTTTCACCAGCAACATTCATTTTCCAATGCTATAACTGGAGAGAAACACAGACTAGTGGAACCTAAAGACAGTAGTGACAGGACACAGACCCACCTAAATTAATGAGCACAGGTAAGCTCACCTGATAACTCAGATCTTCATAAACCCAAAAAAGTGAAAAATCCCCTATTTTAGCCCTCCCCCCCACCCCGTTTTTCCCCCACAGACTTCAAGATCCCAGCAGAAAAGTTTGCCAGGATAGGAGGGACCTCAACAAGCTGACTCACTGTGGTTAGAGTCAGGTTGCCAGGGAAACTTGGATTCAGACTACAGTTGGGCAAATGGTGCAACTGGTTTTGCTGGTGTCATCATGTTAAAGAAGGCATGATTAGAAAATGTAAAAACAGGACAGGGCAGTGGAGGCCCCCTCTTTTTTATTTGTATTTTTTTTTGAGTTGGAGTCTCACTCTATCACTCAGGCTGGGGTGCAGTGGCATGCTCACTGCCACCCCAGCGTCAACCTGCTGGGCTCAGGCGATCTTCCGCCTCAGTCTTCCAAGTAGCTGGAACTACAGGTGCACGCTACCACGCCCGGCTAATTTTTTAATTTATTGCAGAGATGAGGGTTCACCAAGTTGCCTGGGCTGGTCTCGAACCCACAGGCTCAGGCAATCCACTCGCCTCGGCCTCCCAAAGTGCTGGAATTACAGGCTGAGCCACCAAGCCCGGCCCCACTCTCAATTTTAGAGCCAAAGACCCCCACTCCTCTGTTGGCTCCCCTCTTAATTTTATAGGCAAAGACCACCACCCCTCTGTGACTTTTCTGTAACACTGAGCATTTTGATTTTATGTATAAAACCAAACTGCATGCATTCCACCAATGTGAACTCTCCTTCTTTGAATGGTCCTCTCATTTCCCCAAGAACCCTGGAATCAATGGAGTTATTCTGGCTCTGTTACTTTATACTTATATAACTGGACAAGTTATCTGAACATTGGTTTCTTCATTGGTATAATGGTTGTTATAATAATAATATTATTATTATTATATCTACCTCATAAGTTAGAAAAATGAACCAAAAATTTGCTGACATAAAATATGTGAGATATCTAGGAAAGTGTATAATAAGCACTCAAATGTTATTTATTATTGTTAGCTATTATTATAATCATCTTTATAAGCCCTGTCAAATATTATTTCAAAGTCTGTTTCTTTTCCTTTTAAAAAATAAGTTATCATTCCAGTTAAGGTGGAAAATAAATGTACATTACTTGATTTCCCAATTTTATCCTACCCAAGCAATTAACACACCAATGCCTTTTTAAAACCATTCATTTATTGTAAATACCAAGGTGGGATAAATACAAATACAATAGAATATCTAACCTTCAGTACTTTTCAACTAATTGAGTTAATGAATATTTACCAAGCACTTACTATGTGTTGCATTAAGCTAGATTGTAGAGGCTAGAAAAGAAAAACCAGGAGATGTTTTCTGCCCTCAAGGAGCTTAGAATTTGGGTACATATTCTGGCATTAGAGAGTAAGAGAAGACATCCAAAAAAAAAAAAAAAACACCTGATCTGAATCTTGAAGGATAAGTAAGCTTTAGTCAAGCAAAGACTAGGAGAGAAAATGTTTTCCAGGCATAGGGAACAGCAGGAACAAAGAACACATGGAATTATGAAACAGCTTTGAAAGTTCAGGATTAATGGAGTAAAAAAAAAAAAAAAACATGACAGAGAATACTGGGAGATTAAAGCAGATTTGTAGTTTATGTAGAGAGGCAGAAGTCTGGTAGAATTTCAATCTGCATCATTTAAAATAGGAGGAGCTGGCCGGCTCAGTGGCTCAGCCTGTAATCCCAGCTCTTTGGGAGGCCAAGGCGAGTGGATTGCCTGAGCCCACGGGTTCGAGACTTGCCTGGGCAACTTTGCGAGACTTCATCTCTACAATAAATCAAAAATTAGCCAGGCATGGTAGCACACATGTAGTTCCCGTTACTTGGAAGGCTGAGGCAGAAGGATCGCAGAGCCCAGCAGGTCGAGGCTGCTGTGGCCGGGAGCGTGCCACTGCACTCCAGTCTGGGTGACGGAGTAAGACTCCAACTCAAAGAAAATAAAAATACAAATAAAATAAAATAGGAGGAGCTAGTGATCTTATTAGCTAATAAGCCTACACCTTCCTCAGCATCAAATTTTTTCCAGCTGAGCTCCCCAACCTGTAATCTACTCACTATATTTTCACACTCGCATTAGGAGACATTAGGCAAGTCTCTTTGTTATTCTTTGTGTTGTCAGTTCCTCATTTGCAAATTGGGATAACAATCATGCATCACAGGGTTCTTTTTAAATGAGATAAGGCTGTCACATACTTAGAACAGAACTTGCCACATAGAAAGTGGTCAACAAATACTAGCTAATATTATCTATGTGTTGCTCTGGTCTCGCTCATCCCCGGGAAGCTGGGGCTGAGGGGAGGGTGCTGTGATCAGTGACCCATGACTATGGCCACTTGTATGTAAAACTTATTTCTGATCCAATAACCTGTCTGGATTTATGATTATGATACACAAATTCATGAGTCTGAAAAAGGAACAAATTTGTGCGTCCTGGTTCCCTCACTTACAAAATGAAGGCAGTGATGTTTGTTTCATGCCTTATAGAGAAAAAATCAGGCAACTTATGACACACACTTAGCCTAAAGCTCTCTCCACTAGTAGCTCCTCTGGGGTAGAGGGAAGTCCCTTCATAACAAAGCTAACAAGGTTTAAAAATTAAGTTACTCATTCAAAAATACCAATGAAGCATAGATGCTAAGCGACATTCTCCTTTCATCATGGAAAACGATATCTATTGACCTCAACCCGACAAACATGCCAGAGCAGAGTTGAGCAGAGTCAACTGTGTCGCTAGTCCCTGAGCCCACTCTCCTGCCCCTCTTTTCCACGCCCACCCCTGCTGTTGGTAGAGAATGAAAGAAAAGAAAAGTTGGGCTGGGCGACCTGGCTCACGCCTGTAGTCCCAGCATTTTGGGAGGTGAAGGTGAGAGGTTTGCCTGAGCCCAGAGGTTCCAGACTAGCCTGGGCATCTTTGCAAACCGTGTCTCTACAATAAATTTAAAAAATTAGCCGGATGTGGTGGCGTGCGCCTGTGGTTCCAGCTACTGGGAAAGCTGAGATGGAAGGATTACCTGAGTCCAGCAGGTCGAGGCAGCACTGGCCATGAGTGTGCCACTGCACTCCAGCCTGGACAACAGAGTGAGACTCTGACTCAAAAAAATAAAAAGAAAGAGAAAAGAAAAGAAAAAAACTGTTGTATGTTCCAAATGTTGTCCTTTGTGTTCCTTTTTCCTGCACCAATGTAAATAATAATTGCCATTTTTACTTGTTAATTAACCAATTATGTTTTGGTTCCATGATGTGCCAGTATTTGCATTTTTAGTCTGTTATCTCTTTCTCTGGAATCAAAGGGGCTTTTTTCTATAATTTTCTGTATCAACCAACGTTTTAGAAGTAATGCCTTTACTGATCATTTACTTTTGACAAATTAAGTAGCTTTGATATCACTTTTCTCCTTGTTCAACTCTCCTTCCTTACCTCTCTCAGCCCAGTCTCTCATTTGCTCAATCCACGAATGTATCTCTCTTCCTTTCTCAAATTCCCTCCTGTCAGGAACATTATACTCTCCTAAGACTAGAAAATCTAACTCAGCTTTGAAGACCTTGCTCAATGAGCACCCCTGTGAGAGGTGTCCTCTGGTAAGAGACCGTTCCCTATTCCTTTAATTTAATTAGATATTTTTTCTCAAGATCTCAGGCTATACAGTCCTTATCTCTATGAAAGCACCTGCCATCTTATATAGGAATTAATGCAATGTCTGTACTTCCAAATAGACTATAGCTATCTAAGGGCAGGAACAGTATCATATTCAAAGTGAGCAAGTGTTTATTGCATGAATAAATGAAACAAAAATGGGGTCCCAACTGCTCCTCCCAGGCTTGCATCCTTTTGACTTCTTAACACCTTGGAGGAGTCGGTCTTTCTCTGGCACAAAACCTTGGGTGTATCTCTCTCTCTCTCCGGGTACAGCGATCTCTCCTGTATCCCTAGGCTACCAAATGCATATTTTAAACTTTACAGAAAAAATTGTGTTACTTTATTTGTTGCCATGGTTAGAGTGGGACATTGGAATGTGTCCCTATTGCTCCCATATTTTTCTAACCAAGGATAGCTCTGATTTTCAAATCCTGGCATGGAGTCTCTGCATGTCTTAGGTGCCGTCATTCAAAGTCTACAGATGGATAAATGGATGTAAGAGTGAATAAATGTATGAACACAACACTGCTTGGTTTACTAGCAATGAATTGCTGATCAAGTGTGCCATTGCCTGAAGTGGGTTGTAGCCTCATTGTTTATTTATTACTTGACACACAGGGAAGAGAGATTTAAACTATCTCTTATCGGCCTTTTCTCCACATCTTAATTTGGTTTCTGTTAGTGTTTTCCAGCATTGAGAAGCAAGAACTGATTGTGATATTAGAACTAAACTTAGATATTAAAAAGGACTCAGGGTTTTATATTTGAAAGTCAGCTGACCCCTCCTCATCACCCAGCTCAGCCCATTATTTTCCCTCTCCCCACAGCATGGAGCCATTCACCCATTCAGCAGAGGTGACACCCCCCCACTTCTGTTTCCAATCACTTCTTCAATCAAAAGGAACATGGAGGCAGAGAGATCACCCCACATAGCTTGGAGGAGTTCTGCAGCTCTGCTCAGCCTTTCTGCATTTCAGCAGATCCAAAGAGTGAAAAAAGAGGAAGGCATTGGGGTGTTACTGTCCCTACTCCTCTCACCAGCATCACACAGCTATTCTGAGGTTTATTCTCCACAAGCCACTTAATTATCATGCAAACTCTCTGTGTCTTAAAAGAAAAGAAAACAGTATCCATGACAACGCTGAGCAAAAGAGACTTAGAATTCTGTCTTACTGTTTAATTCTTAGGCACATGTTATGTGGAGTGTATTCTTTGCCCACAGGAATATCTGGTAGGAAGTAGAGGAAATCTTAGTGTAATATTTTTGCTTACAAAATGAGGAAAGATGGGGGCAAACCCATGTCAACACAACACTTTTTGAAAATGAATTTTTTTTTGTCAAAAACTATCAATTCAAGAATAAAATAAACCCACGTATTGTAGGAGCTATTTACACGTTATTCATGTGGTGCCTGCTCCTTGGGTATCCCCCAGGGGGCAACAAAGAGCTTTTTTCATTTTTTAGAACACAGGGCTGTAGGACGTTCCGGGTGCCTCCTTTTGGGCCACAGAAATCTCAACAGACAGGTTCTATTGTACAGACTTCCTGGGACCAACCCGGCTTACAGGGAGTTGGAGGTCTATATTATATTATCAGTTAATTGTTCTTTGCCAAACCTAAGAACAAGCACATCAAGAAGCATTTAGGGCTGATTCAGGAGTTTCAGGCAACTCTGCCAGTTTCTTGCTGAGAAACAAATGGTTGTTACCGTGCCACCTCTCCTACTGCAGACAATATCCAATATCTAGAGTGGTTTAAGCTAACAACAGAGAATATACTCCCAGCTGACTGGACTGGGACTCCTGGGCTCACTTCGTTGCAGCTACAGATTCTCACGGTGCCACTTAAACTCCTTGAGTTTATCTGAGGAGTAAGCCAACGGTACAAGTAGTAAGACGGAATTCATTGGTACAGTAGCTTTGGGGAGCTTTGCAGCTCAACCTCGTCCATCTGCAGTTTTGCTTTCCACAATTTCAGTTACCCACAGTCAACTACAACACAAAAATATTAAATGAAAAATTCCAGAAACAAACAGTTCATAAGCTTTAAACTGCACGTCGTTCTGAGCAGCGTGATGAAATCGCATGCCATCTCGCACCCATGAATCATCTCCTTGTCCAGCATATCTAGGCTGTAAGTGCCACCTGCATAGGTCATTTGGTAGCTGTCCGGGTTATCAGATTGACTGTTGTGGTATTACAGTGCTTGTGTTCAAGTAACTCTCATTTGGCTTAATGATGATTCCAAAGTGCAAGAGTAGTGATGCCAGCATATTGTCATAATTGTTCTATTTTATTAATAGCCATTGTTAATTTCTCACTGTACCTAATTTATAAATTAAACTTTATCAGAGGTATGTATATATAGGGAAAATATTGCATGCATATGATACAATCTGTGGTCTCAGTCAACTGCTGGGGGTCTTGGAATGCATCCCCTGTAGATACAGGAGCCAACTGTACAGGCAATTTTTCATAAACCACAGTCCCCAACTTTCAGAGCACATATTTATTGGGACATATGCTCTTGAGAGGGACACCAAAATGATAACAATTCCCATAATCCAGACCAATCCATGCGTCATATTTTTATAAGACATCATTATTCGATAGTACTGCTTCTAACTGGGATGACAACGATCCACTCACATGACTTACCTTCTCAAAGTCTCGAAGAGCCTGGGTCTGTACCTGAAGGGGCTTCTCAAATGCTCTCAAAGAGTATACCTGCCCAGAGGGGACTTTTTCACCACTTCTCCAGGTCTGTGACTGCATTGAAGGGCCTCGATCTTTAGTGTCACTAAGAAAAGCTGTCAGTGAAACAGAACAACAATAAAGAAGGTTTATATAGGAACGGCACTGTGATCTGGCACATTCCAAGAGAATTTGTTTTCTGTAAAATACAAGCCAAAGCTAGGCCACATAGAAACAGCTCACTTAAAGTAGCCTGTGGTCGATCACATTAATAAGGGTCCCCGAGAATCAGACAGTTTGTATCCGTACCCTTTGCAATGTGATATTCATGCTCCTCGATCAAGAAGCAGAGTCTATTTCTCTATCTCCTGAAGCTGGGTTGGCCAAGAGGTTTGCCTTGATCAGCAGAATATGATGAAAATGCCACTCTGTGAGTTCCAGAGACCAGGCCTTGAGAGGTCTTGCATTTCTGCTCTGGCCTTCTTAGCACCCCAAGACTACCATGCTGTGCAGAAACCCAGTCTACCCTAGTGGAGAAGGAACTGCCGTGTTCAGGAAAATGGCGTTGTCCTAGCTGACTCCAGACATGCAAGCAAGGCTGTTTGTGAACCTCAGGCCCAGTCAAGCCATAGAGGAGAGCAGCCAACTGAACGATCTCAAGTGAGAACTGCAGCACAAAATGTCCAACATGCCAAAACAGAATTGTGTGGAAATAATAAATTGTCGTTTTAAACTAACATTGAGCAAACTTTTTCTTTTTCTTTTTCTTTTTTTTTTAGTTGAAGGCTCACTCAGTCGCCTGGAGTGCAGTGGCATGCTCACAGTCACCCCAACATCGACCTGCTGGGCTCCAGTGATCCTTCCACCTCAGCCTTCAAAGTAGCCGGAACTACAGATGTGCGCTACCACGCCTGACTAATTTTTTATGTATTGTAGAGACGAGGTCTCGCCAAGTTCCCCGGGTTGGTCTTGAACCCAGGGGTTCAGGCAATCCACTCACCTCTCGGCCTCCCACAGTGCTGGGATTACAGGCTGAGCCACCGAGCCCGGCTGAAACTTTTTTTCAAAGAGCCAGACAGCATTTTAGGTTTGTGGGCCAAATTGTCTGTCATAACTACTCGACTCTGCCCTTGTAGAACAGAGCAGGCACAGACAATCTGTAAATGAATGAGCATGACTGTGTTGCTGTAAAACTTTATTTATGAAAACTGGCTGTTGTCCCATGAGCTGTGGTTTGCTGGTCCCTAGTTTAGCCTTTAGAAGAAAAATATCAAGCTATTCTCTAAGTATTTCTACAAATCTCTCTACAGAGAATTTTTCAGGTTATTACTTAAGAATAATAACAATTGTGACAACCAACATCTTTAACAGGCATTACAGGCTACAAAATAGTCTCTCGTGAATAACTTCATGTATAAAGTCACTGCAACCAGTAAAATAGACATACATGATTATTAAATCAATTTTACTGATGAGTAAATAAGGGTTCAGAAAGATTGCTTGTCCAAGATCACATTGCTAAAAAGTGGTAGAATCAACTCTCGTCACTCATCTTTCTTAGCAGTATGCTAATACTGTGTTACTTTAGCAACTAAAGGGACTGCAATAGGTCTAAGAGTCAGGGAAAAGCAGGCAAAGGAGCAGAGACTCAACCATTCCATTAACCAATGGAAGCATTGCTCTGCAAGACCCCAGTGAAGTCCAGACTGCTCTTAATCCTGTGGTTACTTTGAGAAGTAACATTTGAATAAACAAGCAGTAAGAGCTCATTCAAGCACAATACACAGAAAACCTGCATAACCAACGTTTGTGTACCTAACCCTGAATTGTACCCCACATCTTTAAAATAAAATTAAAAAGAAAATAACAAAAAAAATAATAATCACAATAAGTAAGATTTACTAAGTGCTTATTCCTTTGACAGGCTCTGTACTAAGAGCTTTTCTCACTAAATCTTACCGATGAGCGTGGCATTATTATTACTATATTCATTTTAATGTCGTATTAGGGTAAAGATTTCATGTTAGTAACAGAATTTATGTTAATCGTTTCACAAGTGACTGTAGTTTGGCACTTACAGATTCATTAAACATATACAAAGTGCACGTAAGTATCTCAGTTATGATTTACTGCTCTGCTTCCCAGTGCATGGAATTATATCTAACATGTAATTCCCAGCGTGGAGCTGCTACAGTAGTATGTATAAATTTGGAAATTCACAAAAGTTTGTGGATATTGCCATGATGAACTCAAAGGGCCCATAATTCAAGAGAATTGTGATCAGTAGAAAACGAAGTATTTAATAAGGTAAGGCTGACAGCATCCTTACCTGCTGCACGACTTGTTCTGGGCACCATCTCCCCATCATCCTCTGCAAAATAATCTCTGTGGAGAGAAATACACAACCAATTAATCAGTTACTACCCCACAAGACCCCTAACCCTGGGGTGGGTAAGGGGAGGCATCTACCTATGTGCTGTTTTTATTTCTTTCTCTTCAAGTATTCATTAAGCTTCTACTATATATCAGAGAGTGTCAAGTACTGGAGATACAAAGGCACACACCACAGGGGAGTCTCTTGTTGGAGACCACTGCCCTGCTTGAACTCTGCTGAAAACATACTTGGTGTACGTGCCAAGTCACAACCAGCCAAAATGCCTATAATGGTAAAGCCAGGTAGGCATGTATTCTGAAACAAGTTCTAAAAGTGCAGTGTCTGTTGTGTTGGGTTAGATAAAAAGTTATACACTGTGTTGCAAGCAGCTGCACTATATTTTGTAAACAGTCACGCTTTATCATAAACGATCAAAACGGAGTTTTCCCCGCACTGTCTGTACTTTGTCCCTGAAGGCTGACTTAACTACGTCACTTTGTACTAATGAAAGTCTGATGGGCAGAATGCCTGGGGATGTTGTCTTGTGAGGCAAAGTGCCCCTGGTTCCCCCACCTTCTAGTTCTGCAAAGTGTCTGGTGAACCGTGTTATGCCACGCTATTCCTCTTTCAGGATCCTTTGCCACCCAGCTGCGCAGGACACAGCAGTTTCTACCCTCATCAAGTAGAGCCAGGCATTACAGACACAATTTCACAAGTCTTAACTACTGCTGTGGTAATGTTATGAAGGAAAAGGCAGAGGGAACTTAACTAGCACGGGGACTCAGAGAAACTCTGGAAAAGGAACATTTAAACCTAGATGGGGAGAATTTCAACCAGATGAAGAATGGTAGCAGAAGAGAATTCCATCATGAGAAAACAGCAAAGACCCTGAATCAAGAGGAATCCTGGCCTGTTTGGGGAAAAGAGAAAGCCACTGTTGCAACCAGACCGTACAGGGCCTTGTGGGGTGGGGTAAAGATATATATATTTT